>APFE031309122.1:46423-114039 GCA_000404065.3 Pinus taeda | reverse complement strand
TATAGTTTGCAACACCAAGATCTTTCATGTCGAATTTGGAGGACAATTGGGTCTTCAAATCCTGGATAATTTCTTTGTCATTTCCAACCAACAACATATCCTCCACATACAAGACCAGATAAATAACACGCTCACCAATTAATTTAAAATATACACAGTGATCTGCTTTACTTCTAGTGAAGCCAAGTCCCCGTATAAATGTATCAAATTTCTGATAACACATCCTCGGTGATTGTTTTAACCCATACAAAGACTTCTTTAACTTGCATACCAATTCTTTCTTACCCTTCGCTGCAAAGCCTTCAGGTTGCTTCATGTATATTTCCTCTTCCAGATCCCCGTGAAGAAATGTTGTCTTCACATCCATCTATTCTACCTCAAAATCAAAAGCAGCAGCAACAGATAAAAGTAATCGAATAGAAGTTACCTTGGCAACAGGAGAAAAAATATCACCAAAATCAATTCCCGGCACCTGGGAATAACCTTTTGCTACCAACCGAGCTTTGTATTTCTCCACCTTCCCTTCTGCATTTGTCTTCTTCTTGAACACCCATTTGCTGCCAATGGGTTTCCTTCCAGCCGGCAACTCCACCAGATCCCAAGCCTCATTTTTGTGCAAAGATGCCATTTCATCAACCATGGCCTCTTTCCAGAGTTTTCCATCCTCTGAATCCACTGCTTCCTTCACATTTTTGGGATCATCATCAGTAACAGACAAAGAAAAGTTTATACAGAAAGCAGATGGACTATACCTTTCTGGCTGCCTTCTTTCTCGAGCTAATCTTCTCACAGCTGAAGTTTGTGGCTCTTCATCTTCTAATTCCTCCTCTGCTACAGAGTCTGATTCTTCCTCCTTTAGTTCAAACTCTATCTTCACAGGTTCCTTTGGTTGGACTTCATGTTTAATAACATCTTTCAACTCTCTGAACACCACATCTCGGCTATACGCAACCTTCCTTGTTACTGGGTTCCAAAGCTTATAACCCTTTAAACCATCCTTATACCCAATAAAGATGCACTTTTCAGATTTACTATCCAACTTGGTTTGTTTCTCCTTTGGAACCTATACATATGCATCACATACAAATACCCTCAGATGTGAAAGAGAGGGTTTCTTACTAGTCCGTACCTCTTGTGGAGTCCTATCCTCCAACGCTGATGAAGGTGACCTATTGACCAGGTAACATGCAGCACCCATCGCCTTTGCCTAGAATTCTTGTCCTAACCGAGCACCACTGAGCATGCTTCTTGCCCTTTCCATCAACATCTTGTTCATTCTTTCTACAACTCCATTTTGCTGAGGTGTATATGGAGTAGTCTTCTGCCATGCTAAACCACACTTCTTACAGAATTCTTCAAATTCCTTACTGCAAAACTCTCCACCGTTATTTGTCCTCAGCACCTTTATCTTCTTCTCTATCTGCTTTTCCACCAGAGCCTTAACTTATTTAAACCTGTCAAAGACTTCAGATTTCTTCTTAAGGAAATATATCCATGTATTCCTTGAGAAGTCATCTATAACGATACATAGTACATAGACTTACCCAGTGATAGAACCTTCAGAGGTCCAAACACATCACTATGCACAAAACTATGGGACAAAACCACTAGAAATAGGAGTGAAGGATTTTTGCATTAGCACACAGAACATTTCAATATATCTCTAAGTTTTTCGGTAGACAAAGGTAGAGAGAAGTTCAGATGATGACACAGTGAAGCTCGGATGGGTCCCTCTATGATTTTGGAAGAACAGAAGTAGCAATAAGTTCAGATTATCTTTAAGATCAGTGTGACTGTTTTAGTGCCCTAAACATGATCACATAGTTTGAGTGAAGGCTACAGTTCGGTGAGTATTCAAGAGGTTTTGTTCACTTATGTAATTCATATCATAGTGGTAATGACAAGTAAAGGAACAACATTATAGAATTTAGAAGGAGAATCTCAGTGCCATAGTAGTAGATCACAGGTTGGTCAAGAAACCACAGTTTAGTGGTTTATAGAGGCCACAGTTTAGGTGCTTTGAAGAAGCTATTCCTCAGTAATGTATTACTATGTTTCATTGCTACTACAATGGTCATATCTTGGTGACTTAACATTGACATGTTTCAGTGCCATGCCTGATATATATTCAGTTTGTTGAAGAGATGATCTTAGTTTGAAGAAGGTCAAAGAGGAAGAGGAGTCAAGAAGAAGAATAGAGAACTAGTGTCTTGGTCTTGGAGTGGCTAATAGGTCAAGGGTCTTTGTCTTGCTATTCGTCAATTGAAATCTCTATAAGAAGAATATGTGTGGGTTTTCCTCTCAAAGAGTGAGTGGTTTTGGCCTTGGCTCATAGCCTACATTCTGTATCTCTTGTCTATTTATGTTCATGCATTGGTTACTGCTTGATCAATAATAACAATAATAAACTAAGAAAAAGAAGACCATAATCTAAAGAAGTAAAAATCATTCATAAGTAGTCACTAATAGAAGAGAAATCACTTAATGCTAATGACCTAGATTTCCCAACAAGCCCCCCAAACAAATATCCAACGATATGAAAGATGAGGTTGAGGAATAAACCTCAACGCTCACTTATTCCCTCACACTACATGCCATCAAACAAAGCCACCTCCAACAAATAAACAACGTGTTCATGCTTGCGAGAAGGATGCCACATGCTCCTGAAATAAATGAGTGCGTGATTTCCCTAGGGTGGTAGACACATAAACCCACGTCCCATCCAATATGCATTAACAACCCCATCAGGGGAAAATATTTTATATATTTTCAATAAAATAATAATAATTATCTAACATAAAGTTATTTTATTCTAATTTTTTTTAAAACTTATTTTTATATTTTTAATATTTCCAAGGGAAGGCAGAATGGGGCGAGGTAGTTTTTCACTTTGAATAAATTATTGAAGGACAATATGCATGGAAAGTAGGAGTTATCTCTAATAATCTAGTAGAGACATATACTATTTTGCAATACATTATCCTGACACATTCATTCATTCAAAGAGTCTCATTATCTTAGGATATTCATCATCCTAAGAGACATGCAATTTGGATCAAAGACCAAAGACTTCAGGTTGAAGTCATTCTTATTAGAATTAGGGTTTTGGTTAAAAAAATAGTAAGGTTGGGTGGTTTCATGTGCAAAGACATAACAATAAATTGATTGATTCCCAAGCCAATTGGGCCACTCAATTAGGGAAAAAATGTTGTTTTTAATTAATGGGCTACTTGTCAACCATTCAATTCCTTAGGTTCCATTATCCATCAAGTGTCACATCACTGTGAATTAGTGAGGGTACCCTAACAATTATATATCCACACAAAGAAGGAAGTTGTGATATCCCGTATCCACTCCTCATCATTATGTTTAACCACCTGAGGAAATAATTCCCTCGTTCTCTTCACATAAAACAACAGTGGGATATCCTTGGATGGGTGACTTTGGAGGAAGGAGGGGGGTGAGTCGTCACCACTCCACCTAGAAAGCAGGCCACAGGACGTGGCATCACAACCTCAATAAGTGTAACAAAGGAAAAAAAATTATTATATCGACAACATTCTTGGTAAGATGAAAGGACAAGGGATAATAAAGGTTGGCACCATGCATCGTGTGAGCAAGGTGGCCATAATGGTCTTCCTTGATTTGCTAAACCATTGCTACATCATCTCAATTGCAAGTGAGGAGAAGGAATTGTGGTTTTCAGGGAGACAAGTCTCTATAGGTGAAGGGCAGGGGACAACAAGAAGCTTAGCGGTGAACAACCAGGAATTCTATTCCTGCCCTATGGGTTACGCCTCCCTATGATATCTTCAGCATAGAGTGTCAAAGTTAATTTCTTATTCTTGATAAAAAAAATATGAATAAACTCTATCTGGAAGGGAGCATAACCAAATTAGTGATTACCTTACTCGTAGTTGTTGTCGAGGGATTGTTGTTACTTTTTCCTCATATCCTTCAATACACTGGGTGGATAACATATTTTTTACCAAGTGATATTTATCTTAAACTCTGGCTCTTTTATTTTTGGTATATTAGTTGGATTTTTATTCCTGCAATTCCATTTTTCATTTCTCTTTCCTGGTCGAAGAACTATGAAGTGTGTTGGTTTTATATATTTTGTTCAATTTCAAACTTTGGGTCACTAGCAAGGCCAATGGAGCCTAGGAGGGCCTTGGGATTGTTTTAGTGTAGATTGGAAGGACTTTTTGGAGAATGCACACTCCTGGGTGTATTTAATTGGAAACCCTGCAAGCCTTAGAAGTTGCTCTTGGGTGGTATGTCTCCTTAGAGGATGGCGATGTAAACAACTTTGGGGGTCATAGGGGCTCCATTAGTTCTTTGGTTGTCTGTGTCACTCTCAGGTGGAGCACTGAGGGCTCTTTCAGTTCATAGTTAAAGCTTTGGGAGGCGGCCAAAATTGGTACTGGCTGAGCAGTTTTCTTATTGACAAGTACAAGGGAGTTGATTTCATCTAGGCTATAATGGACATCTTGGGCACAATGAGCCTTGTTGATGAGGTTTCCACGTAGATTACATCCTAAGCCCCCTGTTGACTCCAGCTACGGTGGGAAGCAAATATTGCTTATAATAAAATGTGGGCTTCTTGTGTGTCTACAAGTGTCATGCCAATCATGCCTTTTTAGAGAGGCAAAGTTAGAAGAGGGGCCACCTATTATGAAGAGCAAGAACGAAGAGGGAATTCTAGGTTACACTATCGAATTGAGAGATTTTCTGCAAGGTATCAAGAGCATATTTCGACCCATGTTAAAGCATAATTGTTTTAGTTTGAGGAGGAAGCTTCTTCTCATTATACTTCCCTCTTAGACTCTTGAGTCATGGTTGAATGGGTAAACTAGATTCCTGATATGGGACACATAAGAGGGAGATTAAATTAGTATATGTAGACATTGAACTTGTATTGTCAAATGGAATTTCTCTTGGGGCTAACACTCTTGGATTGCCATGAATCCCAAATGGACCTACTCCAATTCTTGGATCATATGCATGGGCACTTGAGAAATTATAATAGCAGGTTGGACAGAATAGACTGTAGGTTGACAAGGATTGAATGCCATCTGGGCATTCCCCTAGTAGCTGATCGCCCTCCAGTAGATCCAGCTGACCCAATCTCAATGACAGGTTAGACTTTGATCCTCCTAGTGGAATTTTTTTATGACCCTAGTTTCTTATTTAACCCTGCAACATGTTTTGCTCGAGGCCAATTAAGCCAGTATCCATGTATTAGTTTGTTATTTGTTTATGTTATTCCCATTGGTGTTCAATTGTCTCTTTGAAGAGTCTATTTTTAGCTATGTTTGGGTCTCCCCTATGAGAGATCGATAAGAATGAATGTAGATCATGATGTAGCCCTCTGATTTTTTTTATAGTTAATGAAATTCACCACCCCTGCACCCAAAAAAAAAACCATTGTGGGATATATCAACCCCCGTTCATGGCCCATACTGTGGTGGTGCCTTTGGCTTTGCTTCCATCAGTTTATTGTTTGGACTTGTATGGCAATAAGGATTTGGTTGAGCTAGTTGCAATCATGTTCGATAGCTGTGCGAATGTAGATACCATGGATTATTGGGAAACATGATCATCTCACAAATCGCTACACCAACATCACATGACAATCAAAGCATTTTGGGATGATATGGACATTGTAGAACAATGCTTGACTATGGCTAAAATCACCTCGAGCTTTGGAGGGGTGGCTTTAATGAGCATGTTTTCACACTTGAAGCGAGGTGTAGACATAATTGAGCAAACGGTTCTCAAGCTAATTAACTTAGGCTATCTCCTTTGTGCATGAGTTTTGTGTTTCCGAGCCATGGAGTGGAACAATCAACCTCCGACTAATAAAGAAATCTCTTGTGTTAATTTGTCTTCCTCTAACAGGTAGTTTAATGGGTATTTTTAGAACTCAGAGGATCTAAATCTTTTTGTATTTAATAATCTTTGTAAAAATATATAAAATTTTGGGTCTTTGAGAAATATAAACCATAAATTAACAGCTAATACAACACCTTGATTCTATAGAGATAATCTTACTATGCATACATTTTCCTCTACCATTTATATAAATAAAATTTACTAGAAATTTAAAAATTAAAATTAAAATAATTTTAATAATTTTTAATTTTTACATTAGTAATTAATCTTTATTATCATTTAAATCAAAATTATTGGATTTTAATATATCACATCGACTATGTAGGAAAATGTATTTATCATCCTGCTTATAATACTTTAATATAATGTATTAAAAAACCATTATGATAATAGGGTATATATACTTGGTGTAGGTCAAAATTATAAACCATGAACTCTATCAAACATCTCGTTCTCTGCCTATTGATACCTTCCTTGATTGCACACATACCTAAAATAAGTGTATGATGAGGTAGAGCTGTCTTTAACTATATTATTGAAAATAGTAATCAAATTTGATGGAAAAATTGCTTCTACTTATTAATACCTAAATGTATGATAATGTGGTGCCAGTGTTTAACTATATTATTAGTCCCTGCCATTTGGCAATGGCCAGGGACTATAGTAATCGAAATGGTAGTTATAAGCATTAGTTTCAACAATTCATTATAACAAATAAGACTAATAAGCAATTTTTTTAGGTTTAAGTGTATTTTCAACAGCGCAAGTTTTCTTAGCCATCTTATTTGGCCTCTTCTCGAGGCCAGAGGCTATAACCATATAATATAATCAACCTTTTCCTTCGCATTCTGAAATCAGGAAACTAATGCTAGCATTACCTGAAAGCATTAAATGTTATGATTTAATGACTTGCCTATTGACTATATATTATTTCTAACAAGGGACTATATCTTGGCTCTACCAAGTGCACACCATGCATTGTTGTCTTATAACTTCCACCTGCACACCATGCATCTCCACCTATATGTTATAGTTCCAGTTTCGTGTAATGCTTCAGGTGGATAGGCTTCAGGCGGCGACTTCTTCAGGTGCCCAAGCTTCAGGCAATTGAATAAGGAACTATGGTCTAATGTTATAGTTCCAGGCCTTCACTTTTCCCGTTCTTCAGTCTTCCTATTCTTCACTCTTATTAAGGTGGATAGGCTTCAGGTGGCAACTTCTTCAGGTGCCCAGGCTGGCTTCTTTAGGTGCCTAGGCTTTAGGGATTCAGGCAAATGAATCAGGAACATCAATCGACCTGCATAGCTTCATGAGGTATAATTATGAAATTAATATAAATTACAAATTCTGAAATAAATTTAAACTAAAATAAACAATAAGTAGCAATAAGTAATCCAAGCTATTAAGAAATTGCTCAGAAAAATGGTGGTTATTGAATAGAGCTCCATTTTTTTTTCTTATTTGCAAATTTCAGATGTTTTGAATCATTTCAAAGATCAAATTGGGCAGTTTGATTGCACTACTAGTCAGACAAAGGATGAGATGAGAGTTGTATTTAATTAGAGTTGTATTTAATTTATATAGGGCTTTCCTCGTTTCCTTTCCAGGAGAGAAAGTCATGGATGAGGCTAAAACTTTCCCTAAAACTTTCTCTACAAAATATTTAAAAGAAGTAGAACACTGGGAAGATTCAACATTTTGGAAATGGGAGTTTCGAAAGCATTTGGAAAACACTATAGCATAATCCAGTACTATTATCCAACTCACTGATTGTGCTAGATTTTTTGTTTTTTTGAGTGACATTGGCATTTGAGAATTACCCCATTATCAATTATCATTTTTCATTTTTCATCCAGAAATTAATATATCAGTCAAGTCATATCCGAAATTACAATCTTCTTTCATGTATCATCTATGAAAAAAAATAGATCAGCTACAATGACTGCTACATAAAACATTTTATCTACTTAAAATATTAAGACAAAAATTAAAATTTTAAGTCGGAAATTGCGAATTAAGTTTTTTTTTTAAGAGAAATTGCTAATTAGAAAAAACAACACTCTGTTGAATACTTGTTTAGAGAATTGTGAATTATGTTTGTTCATTTCTCTGCTTGGACTGAAGCAAAACATCAAACAAGACATCAAAGACTGAAACAAAACATCAAACAAGACATCAAAGAGTGAGGCATTAAAAGAAGTTGTAGAATTTTGTACAGATACTTCTTTGATTCAACAA
Organism: Pinus taeda; assembly: GCA_000404065.3. Lineage (NCBI taxonomy): Eukaryota > Viridiplantae > Streptophyta > Pinopsida > Pinales > Pinaceae > Pinus > Pinus taeda. The sequence goes on along the minus strand of APFE031309122.1, from coordinate 105,903 downwards.
TTTGTTTGGTGTCAAGATTTTCCTCAGTGAAGGTGCTGTGTGGGTCTATTGCCTTCTAGGTCACCATGTCTGCTAATCCTTCTCCTTCCTCACCAAATAGCAGAATATATAAACAGTCGCATCATCAAGTTGACATTTTTGTGTAAGGATTCCCATTAATAGTTTCATCATATTTATCATCGCACATGGCTTCGTGCTACTCCTTAGGCGAAAAACCTTTCCTAGTTGACGCTCAGTTGACAGTGTGCGCTAGGACGTTGAGACATTATTAGGCAAGCCCTACGCCTCAGGGGAGTGATTCCCAAGGGGAAGCACAACGGGATATGAATTATTGCTCACTTGGCATAGGCAAGTTAGGAGGGAAACACCAACCACAGGGGACTGCCTGCAGATACACCATGAGGCTAGGACCAATATACGTGTTTAAGAAAAAAAAAACATAGAATATAATCAAAAGTTGTGATTGTTGAAATATGTGATTGAGCACTTCAAGAGAGCACTTATTCAGAGCTTCCATGAGAAGATTCGTGCCTTGTAGAGGCCGCTAAAACTTAGTTCTCTAACTGAATAGTTTTGTGGAAGATTCTCAAAGGTTACAAGTGGGTTGCATGCAAGCTTAGGGGACTATTCAACTGACTAACCAAACTATACAATGACACATTCTCGAAGTGCTATACTCACACACCAATTTCCATAGAATGCATGTATTTATATGACATGGCAGTGGAATTGTAAAACCAGTTCCTATTCCAAGAATGCATGGAAATATTGTTAATTATGACCACAGTTCCATCACATGAGATTTAGCAGGGGGATTAAAAGTTTCATAGTTATTTTATATTAATGCGTGGAAATAAAAAATATATAGGCATATTATACTACCTATTGTTGTGTGAAAAATGTTATCACCCTTTCTTGTGTAGCCCGAGATTCTCTGGTTGCCCATTAAATGGTTTTTCCTCTTCTCTCCTCGATGGAATTTATGCTCAAGGGAGAATGGGTTGGATCCTTACGCAAATTTGTTCAAGAAATTATCATCGAACCCTTCATGTTTTCATACCTTGTGGTACTTGGTACTTGATATTCAATTTTGTGGAGAGTTAATACTATTTACAGCAGAGTACAAGAAAACCCCATGAAGCAGCCCCGTACGACCACTTATGCTGAAACTACGCTCAAGAGAGAATGGGTCAAATCCTTACGCAAATATGTTGAAGAAATTATCATCAAACCCTTCATGTTTTCCTACCCTGCGGTACTTGGTACTTGATATTCGATTCTGTGGAGGATTAATACTATTTACAACAGAGTATAAGAAAACCCCATGAGGCAGCCTTGTACGACCACTTCTACTGAAACGGTCACCACAAACATCACCCATACAATGTGCACTCAAATCACCATCATAGCCATAAACTCTTCTAGAATTGCAGGCACCAGAATTGATAGGTACAATCAGGTTTGATCGAACAAATACCTCTTTAATTTCTAGAATCAATCCGATAGTTTTCAAGATCCTCTGTTGAAGTTCTCGCGATCTAAGCTAAAGGTTATGGCTGATAAGGCACTCGACATAATTCGAATAGTTAATATGAAATGGGCGGATACAAGTGTAATACATGCATATGAGGTCACAACTGGCACACTACATGATCCATCCTCGCCACAAGTAAAGATAATAATATAAATTTAATCTTCGGTGTTGTCAGCTATAATACGCCTAATGGGATGTAAAAATAATAATGTAAATTTAATGTTCAACATTGTCAGATATAATAAGCCTAATTTCTAAGAGTGGAGAAAAGAAAGAATTTTGCCGATTGGAAAGAATTCTTCACGTGTTTGCGTACCTAAACTTATTTCACTCAACTTAGAAATATCAGATTGAGATTCCATTGCAGGCTTAGATCTTTTGTTCCAATTTCGAAACCAACTCGTTGATCTATTTTTCCCCACATGTTCAGTCGCCTAGTGTTTCGTTCCATATTTCGTCTTATTTGTTTCACTTCGTCAAGCCGCTTAATTTTTGGGTTTAGAACGTTGTTGGACGATATTTTCCCAGCCAGACTGAGTAAGCAAGGTGAAGAGCTTAGGCAGCAAATATGGGATAGCCAATGTAATAAATAAATCCCTAACTGGACCCACTTGCCATTGTTGTAATTTGTTCACAAACAAAGAACACAACTAACTGGGCATGGTATAATAGTATTGTTCAAACATGTTGAATCACGTCACTTCTAACAACCCTCCTGGGCATGGTGTATCGAGAACTGCTCACACTGGGCTTTGTGATATTAGGCAAGATCCCCACTTACTATGATCCCCATTGTATTAGTGGCTCCTACAACAACGATTACTAAATATCAAGTCAAACAACAATGGATTTATTGAATGGTGCTGCTAGATATATGGTAGTAGTTGGTCATCTAGACACCATTTCAAGAAATCAAGATCTGCTCTGTAAAAGCCCCCAAAAATATGTTACATTTATGTAATCTCAGCACATCGTCGTCATCATCCTCCGGAAATCTTGAAAATGGACGAAGCCATCGTCGTCCTTTTCGACTCCTCTGATCATCGGATGACAATTGTCAATGGTGCACTCTACTCTCTCCTTGACATTCTAATGTGAGGTGAAAGGTTTTCAGACCCAGCCATTAAGATTGACATTTTTGGTCAGCGTCAGGTCTTATCAGTCCGTGCAGTCTGTGCATTGAATTCTCAGAAGGTATATAACTACAATCAAACCAACTTAGAAGAGAATCTTTTCATGTTTTTAACCTGTTACAAAATTCAAGAGAGGCCATTGTTAAGGTTCATCATGATGGGCTGCAAGAGCCTCCCTGGCCCCTCCAAGAGGACTAGGCCTTACTGGCGTTTTGTAGAAATCATCACAACAAGCACTGAAGACATAAAGAAAGCCCTCTCGAAAGGTATATAATTGCAATCAAACATAAAGAACCATAATATACTCAAATAACATTTTTCTCTCATTCAAAGTTCTTGTCTGCATTTTTCTTTCATTCAAAGTTTTTCTCTGAAATTTCCCATACTTGTAGACCAATTTAATTTGGGCCTATGAATGCTCTGTATGTGCAGAGAAATACGAGACAACTCTCCAGGGAACGAGGTTGAAACTTGCTACGAGGCCTCTGGTCGAAGGCGTGTACCGAATACTTCGACACCACCCAGCTGACTCGAAGAAGGGATTGCATACCCACCTGGTTTACAAGTTGGAGCTCCCTCATCCCGAAGGGAAACATGAGCCTCGAGATTCCTTGAACATGGAACCCAAGGAGTCCTTTATCATACAGATCAAGAACCCAGAGCAGGCTGCGCCACCATCTGCAAGTCTTTAGAGCATCATTCTTGTGGAATCTGTTGTCGTCAAAAGTAGACAATCGTTCTACAATAGGTCCAAGTTATCCTCAATGGAGCCAGAATCGTCTAGAACTACAGACTCACTAGTTTTTTGAGCTTTTGGATGACCAACAATAGCTTAGGGCAGGGACTAGCTACCGCACAGCCCGTCTTGTTGAAAATAGAAATCAAATTTACAAATTACTTATGCCTATTAATACCTTACTTGACTATACCTTCTTTGATGGTACACACACCTAAACTAAGCACATTCAAATGTAGTGTCATCTTTAACTATGTTATATTAAAAATAAAAATTAAGTTTGATGTGAAAGTTACAATGAGATGATGGTTTTTGTCAAATACAATTAAAAATTTTCAACCATCTCTATTGTGTTGAGAAGTGTTTTATAGTTTAATAATATAAGAGAGATGGGTAGGCATTATGATGTTAGACTTAACATAAATATATTAACTTTTTTGAGAAAACAATTATTTTAAAGATGGTAATGTGAAGTTATGTTGACTTAATATCTATAGTGCTGAGAAATGTTTTATAGTTTAATATAATAAAAATGTGTAGGCATTATGATGTTAGACATAACGTAAATATATCAACATTTTTTGTTTGTTTGAGAAAACAACTATTTTTAAGACAGTAATGTGAAGCTATGTTGACTTAATATCTATTGTGCTGAGAAGTGTTTTATAGTTTAATATAAGAAATATATGTAAGCATTATGATGTTAGACATAATGTAGATATATCAAACATTTTTTTGAGAAAACATCTGTATCTAGGATGGTAATGTGAAATTATGTGTATTTGATAGAATTATGATATTCGTAGTTTAACATTCTTAATATAATATTTTATAGTTAAAACTATTTTATGGCTAATTTAATTTAATATACATAAAATTTATTATAATATATAATTTATATTCCTAAATTAATGTTAAAGTATTCTAAATTCGTGTATAATAACATATTTTTTAATATATTATTTTATAATTTACATAATATTTTTTAAATATAATTTATATATGTTAGTTAAAATTAAACACATTTTAAATTAGATTTCAAAAATCAAAATAATATATATGTTTAATAAAAATATATATTATATAATTTACAACTATCTTACCATTAATCTCATTTAATATATATAAAATATTATGATATATAATTTATACCTATAAGTTAATATAAAAACATTGTCTATCAAAGAAAGACCACACATGGAAAATGATCTAGCAAAACAGGTCAATTACCAATCTTATGAGTTTTTCCATTGTTCGTTCAGGGACATAAATCGCGGACCAATTAAGCTTGTTCATGGAATCTTCAATTTCCTATATTTCTCGATTTTATTTTTGGCTACATGCATAGTAAATTTTCCCCCCTGTATCTAGATGGTTCTCATCATGGACAGATTGGTTGATATATACTTTATAGTTTAATACAATTGGATTTCATTGTTTGTTTGAATCAGTGGCATTTTTTTTAATGTTCGATGTGGATAATATGTACAAATATTATTTGTCTTTATTTGAAATGAGACTTTTGTAATCTATATTGTAAAGTGAAAGTCTTTCAGATTAATCATATTATTAAGATTTTGTCTACATTTGGAACCAACTAATGTGGTTTATCCTTGAGACAATATCAATCATTTTATATGAATGAAATTACAAGTCTTTTTTCTATTGGAAAAAATTTAAGGCTAAAACACTATAAATTAGGTTTAAAGCATCAATGTCAGCTAGAGGAGAAAGCAAGCATAGTCAAACTCGTGGGCTAGAGGAGGAAGCAATAAGCCTAAGGAGGAAACATTAAGTGCAGTCAAACTCGAAAGGACATGCATAGAGTTTGCAGGTAGTCGGTAACAATCTACAATTTTTTTATTGACCATGCTTTTACTCTCTTTTTAAACTTATTCTCCCAGGTCTTTGCGCATCTTTGGATTAGGGTTTAGAGTTTAGTTTTGGGCATATTTGTGGAATGGTTTTTTGGATTTAGTTTGTGTGTATATTGTTTCACTTTCTAAAAAATAAAATAGATTGACTTTAGTAATACATCACAAGTAATGTTTTTTTTTAACCACTCATTTAGGTTTGTAATCAGGTTTTGAATCAATGATTATTATGTTTGCATTCAAAGTGATAACAATTAGTTCTAAAATGTAACCAATGTATGAAGAATGTAACCAATATTTGAAGAAAAATTAAGGTTAAACATTTTTATATTTTTATGTAGTTTTATACTCGACTTAGTTCTATTGGTTGCACTTTAACATGCAAAAGTCTAGTTTATGGTGGTATTGAAATTCCAAATTTATCTATATTTACATCAAAAGTGTTCCCTGTATAGAATTGGAGTTGGCTAAACAAACACTTTTCATCACCAATCCTAACGCTTCATTTTCGTCTTCCTCTATTAAGTAAGAATATGACACATGGAATCTGGCCTCGTCTACATCCTCCGTCCCTAGGTATATTCTCTTCCTTCTCCCCACCATTGTTGGGCCGCTAATTCCTTCCTCACCTTCCTACCCGAGCAGGGGCAAACCTCATGATTGCCTACACGATCGTTGTGCTACTTCTTGCCTATTTCTTGCTCCTCAACGACTTCTTCATTAATAGAGACTGAATCTCGTGCTACTAGATCTAGCTTCACTACATTTCCCTTGTCAGTATCCCTATGAGGTTGTTTTGAAAAAAATGAGTTCGACAATCCTCACGCCTGATTTGCAAGAGGAACTCAGGTCTTCAAAGGGACACCCATGGGAATTGTGCAAGAAGCCTCATGAATTTCTATGAGACTTGTTTGCTCTATGGGGTTCAGTTTGGCATGGGAAGCATCGTAGGAAGAATAACCAATCTGAAATTCTGAACTTAGTTGGTGGAACATGTTAGACTCTAATGGTTGAATTTACAAGTTTATATTAAAAAATAAATATCATGTAAGTTTCTAATACATTTTAATAAAATAAAAGAAATAAATAAGAATAAGATATTCACATTATGTAATCGTTGTAGTTTAAAAGATAAAATAAAATAAAAATTTGATAAATTGAAAAGACAAATTAAAGGGACTTAATATGAGTGGACTTTTTCTTTATTTTTATAGTCATGAAGGAGATAAATAAAAATATGTTGCACCATGATGGTGATATTGAAATATCAATTTCATTTGTATTATAATTACTATGAAATGTAAGTTAAAATATGATTATTATCACATGCACATATATATGAGCATCATAAGTTGCATAAATTAATAGTTAAAATTGTAATCACAAAGTGCATGCACATAGTCCAAACCTCCCAGCGAATCTATGGCACTTTGCAGTATTCCAAGGGATTGGCAACTCTCTAGGCCGCCTTTTAGACACAGACATCTCTAGAAGGGAAAAGGGCTTATACACTTTTGCCAGGATTTGTGCAGAAATAGACATAAGCAAAGGACTCCCAGACCAGATCAATCTCAAAATTGGAGATTTTCATTGGACCCAAACCTTGGATTATGAGAATACAGCCTTTCGTTGCCGCATATGCCATCTTACAGGTCACCTTCAGAGCTCTTGTCCCTCGATGCCAGCCCAAAAGAAGAAAGCCAATACTAAGCAGAAGTCCAAAAGTTGGATGCCTCATGATCCTCCTCCCATGGACGATTTTGACTTCAGCTCCGATGAAGAGGAAGAGAATAAGGAAGGTGTGGCAGCAGCGTCGAAACCGGATCCGTCCCCGGCAGGTCCAGTGGATTCGTCCATCATACCAGCCTCACAGAAAAGGATCCATGAATCCTCCACCTCAGACTCAGACAAGGAGACCTCTCCTTCAGCTCATCTCAATTTGCAAATCATGCCAGCTCAGCAATTCCCTCTTGAGTGGGTCAAAGTTGGTAAAAAGAAAGGGAAAAAATGTAGAATAGTGGATTCTGCACATGTTGGGTAGAATCCCCTGTTCAGATCATGCTCTTTTGTTCTTCTTGTTTCTTCTTGCTCAGCACTGATCTCTACTCTTTCTCTCTTAGGAGTCGAGGTGGACTACCAATCCTTTCCGGCTGCCTTTGTTCTTGCTTCTCTTGTTTGTAACCTCACATTGTACCATACGTTCTCTTAATAGATTTAGTTTTTACTGAGAAAAAAAAAAAGTGCATGCACATATAAATATACCATTCTAAATCAAAAGTAGTGAGGTTAAAAAAAACATTTCATAGATATTAATAGTGTCATTAAAATTTAAAATCTAAACTCTTTATCATATTATTTTACTTTTACTACATTACTTTACTCTATTAAGTTTATAAATTTAGATATGTTAATTTATAAAAAACAAGAGCCATGTTGTGACATACCACTATGTATTTGTACAAAGCAATTGTGTGCATATGGTTTTTAGTTATAACATCTAAATATATAAATAACAAATATATTTAAAAATATATTATTATGATAAGGCTTAAAGACATGACACAAATTACTTAACAATATTTTAATTAAAAAAATTCCTTTATTTTTATTTTTTATTATTAATATTTATTCTGCATATTATATTGAAAGCTTCATTAATAATTAAGATGATTATAAATCAAAACTTAAAACCAATTAATAATAAAAATTACACAATATTCAAAGTCTTCATATTAATTTAAAACTTCATTATATATATATATATATATATATAAAGAGTGTGTTAGGAGAATTATTTAATATTTGTTTCCTTATTTTTTAATATACTAGATGCTGTGGAATCATCCAGTAAGTTGTGGCATTGAAATTTGAACTAAAATTAAATTTTAAGTTATCTAAAATTCTTTTTTCATTTGAGGTAAAGAAACATGTTATAGCCTAATATCCAAAAACATTATGCATAAATAGAAACATGCCCCTTAAAAAATGTTCAAGAATATGTTTTAACAACCAATCATTGTTGTCGTCATAGCCAATTTCAAAATTAAATTATGATAAATTTTAAAGAAAGTTATCTATTTTTTTTAAACCATATAATTAATTTTCCCATTTTTTTTATCTGATCCTTGAACATTTGAGTAATGTGTAAACTATTTTTCCTGACAATGAATGAAAAAACAAATAAAAACAACTAAGTATTCAATTTCATTTTAATTTGTGAAAATTATTATATATATATATATATAATATATATATAGAGCACACACACACACACACACATATATATAATATATTACAATTATAAATTTTATAAAAAAAAAAATGAAAATCCAATATTTATTTTTTTTAATAATAATAATAATAATTTTACAAAAAAATTATAAAATGATTTAGAGATTTAGTAAATCCAAATAATAATTTTAACAATATAAATTTTCATGTGGGATTCTCTACATTGGAGAAACTAGCTGCTCCATTAACTAGAGAATCCAAGAGCATGCAACAACATTAGGCACAATCGTTCCTGCTCATTAGCTCTAGTTGAACATGCAAAACTCTAGTTGAACATGCAGAGCTCTAGTTGAACACACCATATTGCAACTGAACATGTAGAGAAATATACACACCATACTGTAGTTGAACATGTAGAGAAATATACACACCATGTCTACATTGAGGATGCGAGGGTCATTGCTAGGGTTGATCACTTCCACCCATAGGAAGCTAAGAGAGGCTATTGAGATTGAGAAGCATGCAATCAACATCAATAGGGATGATGGTTGGAAATTAAGTAGGAGCTGGATTCTGGCCCTCTCTTCTTGATTTTGCCCCCTGTTATTTCTAATTACATAAATTCTTAAATTATTTTATTTTATGTTAATTTAATTTTAATGTCATCCTTATTTTATTGAATTTTCTTATTATAAATTCTTAATTTCAACACTCCCAAGCTCATCTTAACATTTGGTGAACCTGCTCAAGTATTGTGGTATTGTGTCTCCCTTCTCCATGTTGATCTTTCGAAGCTTTTCCTTTAGCGCCAACTTCTGTGGTCATTGTTGTTCTAAAACAAGTCAACCAAGGTTTGCCACATTACATATGACATATCCTTCCCGTTGGATGTTCAAGACAATATGATCTCGAACTCCTTCTAGTATGATCATTCTCGCCTTTGCAACACATTTCCTCCTCTCTGCCATATCTTGAGCATCAATTGCTGGAGGCTTGGAATATCTTTGTCTATGAATTCCATAAGCTCATTTTCTTCCAACACTGCCTCCATCCTGTCCTTCTAAGCAATATAGTTTGAACTACCCTCAAGGGCATATTCGAGTCTCAATTCATAGAAAAACATCTTGTTGGCTCTGAAGAATGATACTACAAATTCGATTTCACCTACAAAAGACAAACTCATATTCTCCTAGTCTAGAGTGATTTTTGCTCTGATACCTTGTAGAAATTCCTTGTAGATTCAAACTGTTAATTTTAATTTACTAGAACAATAGACTTGAATCTACTCTACTCATCATCAGAAACAATTAAACAATCGTGAAATCATGAATCATACACGAGAAAGAATTCAATGAACACATTACACAATGATTTCACGAGGAAAACCACAACTAAAAACCCTTGCTATTTGTATATTGCATTAGTTAGAAAATATGAGAAGATTACAATGCTTTTCTCAAGCCCGAGCAACCTCTGCACTATCTCTATTTGTGTCATAGCTTCCCAGACAAGCCTAGGCCAATACTTAACCAATTTTATGCTTGCCCAAGTCCCTATTTCCTTTCACTGTTCAATGAGGAATTAAGCCCTTATTTAATAGGAATTTTCCTCCATTGGATTAAACAGTTCTTTTAGGCTCTTCCTCTGACTCCATGCACCATCTATACAATTCGGATAATTATACAACTGATAGTACACTTCCCTTGAACTCCAATGTCAACTGGGTAACTCTTGGATCTGACATGCATGAGTTATTTATGAGTGAATCACCAGTTAACTAGTTGAACACATGAAGCAACACCCCACTGTCTTACCTTCTACTAGTTCCTCCATTAGTTAGAACTAGTTTAATTGACTTTAACTTAGTTAAAATGAATTAATTAATTACAACTCAAAATAAACTCAACCAAGACTCCTATAATGTAGGAGATACTCTACATGAATCAAGTTAGACCCTCAACTTGAATTAACCAATCCAACTAAGTCAAATTGAGCCAGTTAACTTGCACAAGTTGTCTTGTGATGTAGAATTACAATTTTATTCCTAATTTAATTCAAGGACAAAATTAAATCAGGATTTTCTTGCTGCTTTTGAACATACACGTTCTCATTAATTTCTCCTTCCTCAATGTCTTCATAGTCAGACTCCTTCTCTTGATATTCCTCATTCCTTTTTGCTAGGATGATCCTTTGTATTACCTTGCTCTTGATTTTGAAGGGCATTGAAAGAATTTGAAAAAGTGGATGCCATGTTGTTTCCGTTGGGGGCCTGGGGTTTTTGAGGTGCCCCCTTCCATTTCTTCCCACCTTTCCTTTTCCACTACTCCTCACGAGGATGGTTTTGCTCTGGACCCTTGTTACTCGAATCTTTTGAGCAATCACGAGCAAAATGCCTGTATTCGTGACAAAATCGACAATTAAATAGGATCTGCTCATAGTCCAAGATTTGACAATGCTTCCACTCATCTAGGGTTAGGTTGATCTCCGCTAGAAGACCCTTTTCTAAATCAACCTACACACAGATCTTTGCATAGGCAAACTAAGAACCTTTGGGTTCTGCTTTGTCCAAATATTTTCCTACCCCGTTCCTAGTAGCTCTCAAGCAGTCATCGCTCCAGGGGGATAGAGGGAGACAAGGAAGTTTGACCCAAACCAGAACTGTCGTGGGAATGTCCTCATCAGGGTTGAAGTCAAGGGTCCATTTATTTAAGTACATCCACGAGATCCAAATAAATATGGTCCATTTCGAAATATTATATCTCGACCTTCCTTAAATTCAAACAGAAAGGCAAAAAATCCACTACCTACTGCATATAGATCTATGTTATCTCTCATATTTGGTTTCCAGGTTTTGTTGATCCAAGCCTCCATTAATCGAGGAGATGCCTACATTCTAGTGAATTTCCCTATTAGGGCTCTTTCAAAGTAGGCCAAAGAAGTTCTTTGAGCACTTGATGGCAAAGCAATGTCATGGATCTCATTGTTTCTCCTCACAAATTTTGACTGTGAATTAGGCGTTCTCACATGTTTTGGAATGGTAGCAACCAATGCTTGAAAGGCCACTGCTTCAACGTTAGGTAAGGAGGGAGGAGAAGGAGTGGGGTGGGGAAGGGGAGTGACCCCTTCTATGGGAGCCATGGGGGGCTAGGGTTTCAATGAGCTTTAGGGGGAGCGCGAAGGTGACGAGCGGGCTACTAAAATAATTTATATATATATATTAAAACTCTATGTTTTTTCTTATTTTTTAACATAATATTATAATTTTAATATTCAATTATATATATATATATATATATATATATATAATATATATTATATATATATATATTATATATATATATATATAATTTATTTTATTTTATTTTTTTTTTTTATTTTTTATTTTTTATTTTTTTTATTTTTTTAATTTTTTAAATTTTTATTTTTTATTATTTTATTTTTTATTTTTTTATTTTTTATTTTTATTTATATTATTATTATTATTATTATTTCCTTTGGTTTGGTCCTGAGATGAGTGCACGCTTAACCTTTGGCTTGATAAACCACAATTCAGGGACATTTAAGCTATCAAAATCGTTCATGGATTGCGCTTGGCTTAGGCCACAACAACGCTTAACATGGTTGGATTTTTGTCCACATAATTTCGCACCAGTAAACTTCACATCACAAAATACCTTAATAATACACTCCATTAAACTTCACATCACAAAATACCTTAATAATACACCCATCACCGTCTATTCTATAACCCATAAACTTAAATTTATCTTTAAACTTAAAAAATATCTACTTTTATTATTTTCACTCTAAATAATTCAATAAATGATTCCACTGACTATGTAGTAAAATAACCTCTAAAATTTATAACATCTTAACTTTATCTTTAAACTTAAAAAATGTACTTTTATTATTTTTATTCGAAAAGTGATTTAGTCAAATTTATAACTTGATATAACTGTCTCAGCAAATACATGTGTTTTCAACTAAATATATTGTAAGTAATGATTCAATGTTTTGTACATACACTTAATAATTTTTAATATATTTTTGCATTTTAGGTCAAACGTACACTTCATGTATTAGTATATTCACTATGTACTATAGCTTTAAGAAACATACTCCATGTGTTGGAATATTTTATAGTTTAAGAAACATACTTCATGTGTTGGAATATTATACATGTAAAAGTACATTTCATTTTAAATGTGGTTATATAATATTTTCATAACTATTATACATGTAAAAGTACATTTCCTTTTATATGTGGTTATATAATATTTTCATAACTAATCGGTAAATAACTCACACCCCATTAAATTTTACATCACAAAATACTTTAATAATACCCCATTAAACTTCACATCACAAAATATTTTAATAATACACCCATTACCGTCTATTCTATGACCCATAAACTTAAATTTATCTTTAAACTTTAAAAAGATATATACTTTTATTATTTTCACCCTAAATGATTCCATTGACTATTTAGTTAAATAACTTAAGAAACATACTTAATGATTCCACTAACTATTTATTTAAATAACTTAAGAAACATACTCCATGTGTTGGAATATTTTATAGTTTAAGAAACATACTTCATGTGTTGGAATATTACACATGTAAAAGTACATTTCATTTTAAATGTGGTTATATAATATTTTCATAACTAACCTGTAAACAACTCTTCGGGATTAATCTCGACCATTGCCATTTTTTCCAAATGAATCTCACTTTTAAGCATAATGTAAACATTAGACACGTGGCACCTTTCCCTACTAATAAACTTCACCTTTTTAACGGAAAATATTAAAGGTCTTATCAATCTTTAAGAAAGAATGGAATAACATTTCCTATAATATATGTTATTTTTAATGATATAAAAATTTGTATCTTTTATAAATTTTTATGTGATTTTTTTTAATTATAATTATTTTTGTTTAAGTGGAAAAAGTATTTGTGTTGTATAATTATGTATTTGGTTTTCAATGACTACATAAGGTATTTCAAAGTTAATTTATCAAAATTTTCATCTTTTTTCTTTTTTTCAATAAAAATATTTGATTTTCTCTATGAGAATATATTTAAGCAACAAAATGATGCTTTTGTAAGTAAATACATTACAAAACTACCCAATAAAACATAAAATTTACAACGCTACTAACTGATTATGAAATCTTTCATGATAACTTGTCTATATGCATGTGTTTCCTTGGGGTTTCCATGAAGTCACTTGCACCCCTAAATTTTCCATTTGTATATTTTATTTTACCAACCAATTTAACTATTTTTTTTGTAATCGACTTCATCTGCCATTAGGGAATTACAACAGGCTTGACTTGACGATTAATCTTTAATTAACCTATCGTTAATTTACACCACTCATTAGCATACTTGTTAGCTTCTCCGTTGAAGTCTCTTAGGACATGGAAATATGCTTTGGATGGGATATCTTTCACAATTTCTTTGGTTCTTTTCATGATGTTTTCCATATATTTCTCCTTTGGGGAAGAGCCTCTGACTAGATGATGCAGGATTATGAGAGATTCTACCATAATCATAAGTGTGTCCACTTGAAGTTCTTTGGCTTACAAAAGTCCCTTGTAGAGACCATATATCTTTGTTTGATTATTTGTCATATAACCAAGACCCCATGAGTACCTAAACACTTTGTCCTCCTCGGGGCCAAAGAGTACCCCTCCCCCTCCTACTGCCCCTAATTTCAATTATAATTATAATGATGGAAACAAAATCATATTAACTTAAAAATTAATTTATATTTAAGTGATGTAAATATGCTAGTATGCATTCCTAGTGTGGAGTTCAAAGTCAAGGCCTAATTAGTGAAGAGATAAGCATGTAAATGGTGTAAATGTACTCCTATAAATTATAACAATCTTGCCACAATGAAAGGGGCTATGATATGGAAAAAGGAAAGGGGGGCAATAGGGATGGAAATCCTCTATTGTCAAGTGTGAACCCATGAACTTGCCTCTTTTCCACTATGTGCCTTAAATAAACTCGTCCCCCTCCATTTTCTTATAATATCAACCATTGAATGGATGTAGAAGTTGGTTTATTTGTAGATGGTCGTGGATATTGCACTAGAATGAATTTCTCACAATATATTTTATTATAACTTGAAATCTTATATTAATGCAATTTATTTCACTAGATCTTAGATTAATTATTATTGGCTTAATGCTCAAATTTATGAAAATAATTGAAATGCAAAAATGAAAGAACAAGCAAATGAATACACAATTCACACATTGAACATCGATGTATCCTACGAAACCTAAAATAAGGGAAATCCCAACTAGAGGGTGAGGCCTATGCTTTGCTCTCTTTTCCTCAATTACGAAATGCAAGTACGAATAAAAAGGGTAGTCACTATGGACTTACCCTGACATTGTGGCCTAAATGGCTACTGCAAAAGCTTCCTCCTCCTATATTGTGCTCTCAAACCTGACTCCTATATGCTCTGCTCAACCATGGAACAAGTACAATATCAAAGAATGGAACCCTTCTCTCTTCCTAACAACCTAATATTTAGCATATCTTGATAGTCATCTAGGGTTAGGGTTTCTCACCCTTAACCCTCAATTAATGATAAGGTTTTATAACTTCTAGAACCTTCTTGAAAAGCCACATGTGGCTAGTTGAACATGTGTTAGTAATGGGGGTTGACATGGCATCCTCTCATTATTGTGGTGGTCAACAAGCTCTGTCAACTTGCAAGACACATAACTTCTGCATACAAGTTCCAATTGAGGTGGTTTTTACACAATTAAATGTCTCAATATGTATAATAACATCGAAGGGATAGGAGCTACACACCTAAGTTTTTACTCCAAAATGTGACATTTGATGACTCAAAATGGATTTGGAAGGTTCCAAACCCTAAATCTCCAAATAGGGGACCATAAACCGATTCCTCCAATTTTTCCCACCTAAAAAGTACTGCGATATATGAAAAATTGTATAATGATCCATTCCAGATCATGTCTCCCCATTCAAGGAAGTTCTTAGGGTCCTAACCACCCTAACACCTAATACATGAATTAATATATTATTACCAAGAAAGGACATTATTGGTGAATAAGGACAGTAATAATGCTGACACAACTTTTTAAGAGGAATTACAAGAAGGTTTTGCCTACTAGAAATTTCCTCCTCTAGAATGTTCTAGAAGAATAGAAAGTAGTACATATGAAGGTATTTGCATTGCAAAATACATCTTGGAGAATTATTTTACTTGAGCTATTCTCTATTAGAGGCTCACCCCTTGAAGAGGCAAAAGAACATCACACCCTTGGTATAAAAGTATCATCTTTTTTCCCTTTATTTTTATGCTCTACGTTTTTATTATTATTAATTAAATATTTGGATATTATTTTCACTTTTATCTTGAATATTTTTGTCATGTACATAGCAAGTGGTATTAGAAGAACTTTCCTTAGACTTATTTTTAAGCAATTGACATGTTCTAGTGTCTATAAAAAACCACAATTACCTATTGCTATGTAGCTAAAACTATGGTTGGGAAATAAAACACGTAAGAACTACATATGGTTTCACCTAGATGGAAATCCATGTAAGCTCTATAGGTACTGATTCGGTAGTACTGCGTCAAACAATAATTGTACACAAAATATCACTTCTATGTACCATCAAGTATATTGGAAGTCTTGTAGGCCTCCTAAAACTAGCTCTAAACTAGTCACTCGACCCCTTGTCTGCTATAATGGTACCAAGAACAAGACTTGGTAAGAATATTGTCATGTACCTAGGTAATCGAGTATTACAACTAAGGGTATGATCCACCCTCCCTAGTTATCTCCCTAAGATATAGAGTTGAATACTATTGTTGAAGCCTAAAAGCATATTAGAGAGATATAACATAGGGTAATACCTTGTCCTTAGGACCCTTCAAACCCTAATGCTCGCTGCTTTAGTTCCTAGAAAACGAGTTTACTACAATGTGTTGGTCTTCCTACATGTTTCCCTTCAAGAAACCCCCCCAAAGAAACACTTGTTGTGATTTATTAATGCTTGGACAAGATTCTCTTATCAGGCTTCTCCATTCATTAGTTACATTCCTATGCTCATTAGTCATTCACATTGGTACATCACTCACCATGCCCTTGATCTCAGTTGTGCTAGGTGATATCTCATGTTGCTTCAATTATTGATTGGTATGGTTACATTGTTAACTTCCTCATAAAAAATTATGCTAAGGTTTTTTCTTGTTGTGTAGATGTTAGCATTAGATGGATGTTTTATTACTTCTAACTTAGTAAAGATGTTACCGTGTTACTATTTCTAACCACCCAGGACATAAATACTTTTGGATAAGTGTGCCATTAAGCTAGACCACTAGGTACTATTGGGAAATCAAATTGGGTAGCATGGACACATCCCTTCAATACCTAACATTTTCTATTAAACAATTTTCACTTTCCATCCCATCCACAAGAGACAAAATCCCCTAACCTATGGTTACATTAACATAGATCATCCAAAAGAGGGTCGTCAAAAAAGATAAAAAAGAAAATGCAATCCCCAAAAAGCTAATTCAAGCCAAATAAAAGGCTAAATAGTTGAAGAGAATGATAAAATTAAGAAAAGAAACTACTTCATCATGCCCCCTCTTTAAAATTCCTCAGAGGAGAACACCTATCTAAAGGAAGGGGACTTAGAAAAATCCAAATTAAAGAAAAATTAAAGGAAGGGGACTTAGAAAAATCCAAATTAAAGAAAAATTAAAGGAAGGTGAAGTGTGTGCAGGTTGAAGTACTAAAATCTCCCCCTCATAAGGATTTGCAAATAAAGAAGACTACTAGCCACAAATACACAAAAAATCGGCTAGTTGGACGATAAACACACCCTCAAAACTATCTATGACTTTGGAAGTTAATCTATATGTTACCCTTACATCATGTTTCATGAAAAATAATAATATCATCCACATACTTTAAATTAGAGGACTCGGGAAATACTTTGTGTTTTAGCCCAAAGACATGTGTAACGGAGGTAAGGTTGTCCCCTTGGTTAGTCCTTCGAGTAAATTGGTAACATTTTTTTTTGGAATAAAAATTGTATTACCCCTTGAACAAGAGATCACATGAAAATATGAGTAGTTTAGATTGGTCAGTCACTAGGGAAACCCAACCATATCCAAAAAAATGAAGACAAGGTAACCAAAGATTTAAAATACAAAATAAAAATATTGTATTAGGGTTTTTGAGGCTAGAAATGATCATTGGGTTTTTTGAAGGCCTTTTCTTCCTTTTTTCTTGTGAATGTTAATCTATCTTAAGAAGTTGTCAAGAGCAGATGACATGGAGACTGTAACAACCCTGGTTAAAAATCCATGTAATAAAGTTAATAAAGGAAAAATAATAACCAAGGTCAAGGGACACGTATTCCAAGTTAAATGTTGGGAAAAACATAATGATGGGGATCATTTATGATTAATCAATGGCTATGGAAATTGGCAAAGGAAATGGTAAAGGCATAGTGGCATTAATTGGAATTTTATTTATGAAAATAATGGAAATTAGGAGAAAAGGAAGGTGAAAGGTCACAGGTTGCATGCGAGGAGGAAATTGAAGGAAAAATAGAGAAAAATGAAGAAAATAGAGGCCTTAATAATGAAAAGGCCTTTGAGGATCAATTCATAACATTTTGTCAGTTTTAATCTTGGAGCTCTCTCTATTCTCTCTCTCTCATACTCTTGCACACTTAGATTTTCCTTGGAGAATTGTGGCATACCTTGGATTTGGAGAAAGAAGGCAAATGAAAAGCAGGAAAGCGCAAGGGGACAACAAGATCAAAACCTACAACTAGTTTTCTTTGTAAGTACCGAGTTGCATGTATGATTTCCTTGGTAGTTTTTGCATGCATGGTATATGCATGTGGTTATTTGGTTATGATCTGTCATTGGCACGGAGGATTTCCTAGATTGACAGTGGTTTTACCTAGCCTTTCCATTTCCTAGATAACCATAGTTTTGTGGGTTTTCCCTTTTGTTTCTTGATTGGTGCTCATGTTACTTATGGGTGTGGGTTGAGTTATTAGTTCCTGGAGCCTTGGTTGGAAAATTGATCTGGAAGCCTTGAAACAACTTGGGTTGAGTTACCAGTCCTAAAATCCTTGGATAGAAAAATGCTCTAGAGCCCTTGGTGGGTTGAGTTACTAGTCTTGGAGCCTTGGTTGGACAAACGCTCTGGAGCCTTGTGGTAACTATGGGTTGAGTTACTAGTCCTAGAGCTAGGTTGGAACAAATGCTCTAGAGCCCTGAACATCTTTGGTAGAGACCGATCTGGTGATGGTTAGTGATGTCTGACCGTGAGGTGGAATCACTAGTTGAGGGTTGATATGGTTTGGACTCTGGAAGCCCTGGTTTGGTGTTCATAGGTTTATTACATGAGATGAAACATTCATGCTTAGAATACGGTGCAAGGGTGATTGACTGAAAGAGAGATTTGGTTAAGCCCAATCTATGGTCGGGTGGTACATGGAAGTCCATGACTTGGTTGGATTTTTAATATGTTAATAATGGCTCTTTTCCTCTTGTATTTTCTCGAGTATTTATACTTTTTATTATGGGGTTTTGATGGTTGTTCCATTACTTTTATTATTTTGGTTATATGTTGGTTACAAACATGGTTTTATGACATACTTGAGTTATGGATCTCATCATGTTTTCATTATTAAATGAATTTTTAGTGAATGCATGACCTAATAGATGATAATGCACTATTGTGAGAGGGCATCAAACCTTCTTGACAGCTCTCAGATAAGTATGAGACCCCTATGTTCAGATGTGTAAATATGACCTGTACATTACTTGTTTATGATGTGTTTGAGGAAATGTCTGTCATGGTTGGGATGGGCCAGGTTAAATACTTGTTCAAGTTTTGCATTAGAGGCACTGTCTCTTTGTTATTTATCCTTTTTGAGAGTTTCACTAAGTTTTGGGTAGAGGTCCGGGTCCTAGCCCTAAAAAAGTGGCTCAAATCTTGAGGTCATTAGCACAACACTAAGTAAATTAGTCTATAGTCGCTCAGAAGTAGGCTTATGTGAGCGATTCAAGGGTTACATTCACTGGATTTCCTTTTCATGGGAGCGACTAAGAGCCCAGGTCAGTGGAAAAGCAAGTTAACTCAAGGTTTGGGCACCTAGAGTGGTTGATTAGCTTCTAGGGCTCTTGTATCCCTTGAGGAAGGTCAGTTTGGTTTAGGTTCGTCAATTCCACCCACTCAACTATACCTAGGAGATTGAATCATATCGTAGTAACTCTTCATCACATATTTACCCCAATGGATCGATAAGCTTGGGTAAGTTTTGGAGGAGGGTGTTACAGAGTGGTAATGGAGCTCCCAGGTTCAACACTTGGATTGGATGGGTATAATCTGCTTGTCATACATGCATGAAGGTTGTATATGTGCTTGATGTGTATGCATGGCGGTAGTCATTATTGTAATTGTGTTGTCATGTAGAAGTTGATGATGTTGTTGTTGGGATGTGCTTATCATGAATGCATTTCAGTTCCATATGCATTCATTATGCTTGTGGTCTATGTGTGTTTATTAAGTATGCATGGTGATGGTCATTATTACATGTTGAGATTGCAACAAGATGATGGATCTTAGTGAAAAGAGTCGCCTTCACTAAGTGGGCCCGTAGGCAAATTATGGCGCAAAGTCTATTTTTAGACTATGTCTATTTTTAGACATGGATCATGTCTATGAGTTGCAGAATGTTGTTTATGGATGATTGGTCAATTTGGCAAAAATAGATGGACTTCTATTTTTAGACAACAGCAGTGATACTGTCAAGTCTAATTATAGAGCAGTCAAATATTATTAGCTTATAATAATATTTAGACTATAAAATTTATCTTATTCTCTTGGAGCACTTCAGTTTGAGCTACAGATGTGGCACATGCAACTGTCAGAAGGAAATATTCTTTCTTTGTGGGTCAGTTGAGTTGTTGCATGTATGACTTCAGTTAGAACTCAATTAGTTGAGTTTGGTGGAGTTGATTGTGGAGTTGATGGAGTTGTGTTCAGTTTGACTTGGTTAAACTAGTTGTAATTATTCTAACTACAAATAGACTAATGATGAGTTGTTAAACTAATTATTAACTCATAATGCAACTAAAGAATACATCAGTTAACTCAGTTGCATGTCAGTGCATGTTTAGTTTAGCAGGGACAGGTGTTAGTGGATTAGATTGCTATCAGTTGTGACTATAGTTGTGCATGAGGATTTGCACAATCAATGAGATTGAGTTATGCCACTGAGAATTGGCCAATACCAAGTGATTATAGCCTCTGCTCATATGATTCCCAGTGTGAGTGATTCTTTTTAGGTAAATACGAGTTTGGTTCAACCATTCTCATCCATTCTTGTGCAAGTATTGAGCAGTGGAGGCAGGCAAGCAGTGGAATAGATTTGGAGATCAGATCTGAGTTGTATTGTGTGTAATAGGTAGAGATAGTGCTGGATACTTGTGATAAGTATTGACTATTGTAATGTTAGATGTTCTCAATCATTAATATACAGATAGTGTGGGGTTTTCAGCTGTAAGCTTTCCCCGGGTTACATACTGTGTTAATGTGTGCATGCTCTTGAGTTTTTATTGTTATTGATGCTACTATATTGATGATCAACGTAGAGGAGCTTATGTATTGTGTATGTATTCCGCAATAGTACATGATCATCATAATATCCATTGAATATGTGTTTATTATTCAAAATTTCTACAGGGTGTGCCAATGCATGCCAGGGAGTGTTATGGAGTGCCAGGAAAAAAAAGGGATCACTAGCTTCAAATACATGGAAATGAATGAATAAGAGTGTGTGGTAGGGAGTGTTAGTGAGTTCTAGGTGTGGTAAGGAGGGAGTGACAATATATGTTAGGTAGTTCCAAGGCAACATGCCAAGATGTGTCAGGTGCCAGGTTGTGCCAATGCGTGCTAGTAAATTTTAGGGAGTACCACATAAACACAAGGGAGAACTAGTTCAAAATGCATGGAAATGAATAGAAAAGAGTGTGTGATAGGGAGCATCAAT
This sequence comes from Pinus taeda, assembly GCA_000404065.3. Taxonomy (NCBI): domain Eukaryota; kingdom Viridiplantae; phylum Streptophyta; class Pinopsida; order Pinales; family Pinaceae; genus Pinus; species Pinus taeda. The sequence goes on along the minus strand of APFE031309122.1, from coordinate 84,309 downwards.
GAGTTCCAAGTGTTCTAAGGAGGGAGTGACAAGGTTATATGCTAGGTAGTGCCAAGGCATGCTAGAGTGCCAGGGCATGTCATGGAGTGCTAGGGTGTGCTAGGGAGTGCTAGGGTGTGCTAGGGAGTGAAAAGCATGCCAAGAAATGTAGGGGATGCTAACACATGCCACATAGAGCTAAGGGATTGTTAGATGTGCCAGGTGTTATGGCATGCCAAGATGTAAACGATGTTGCTTAGTTGTTTTACGGTCATGGTGGGACGTGAGCCTTGACTTGGTAACTTGTTAAGTGGGACGAGTTGATATTGGACATGAGTAGCCTAAGATGTGTTATAGGCAGTTCTTAGGTGAACAAGGCATAGTCTAATTGTAGTAACTATAACTTGGTTAAGTTGTTATAGTCGAGGTAGGACTTGGTTGGGTTCCCAAGTCTAAAAAAGGTAAGGGTAGTTGTGAGGGCATGATAGTTAAGGAGTGACAAGGAATGTGAAGGAATGAAAAGGTGTGCTAACACATGGTAGACAATGTTAATGGATGTTGAGGAGTGTTAGGGAGTTTCAAGGGAACACAAGGGAGAACTAAGTCAAAATTCTTGGAAATGAACGAATAAGAGTGTGTGCCAAAGGAGTGTCAGTGAATTCTAGGTGTCCCAAGGATGAATTGTTTTAGGAGAAGTTCAAAATAGGAATTACAGGAGGAAAGAATATGGTTGTGATAAGGCATGGACAAAGAAATTTTAGAGAAAGGGAGACTTTGGGTTGGGCACAATATTGTTTGGCTAATGAATTGGTTGGGTTCCCAAGTCACAAAAAAAGTAAGGCTAATTATGAGGGCATGACAACTAGGGAGTGCCAAGTTGTTCTAGGGAATGTATGGTTCCCAAGTCATGGAAAAATGTAATGCTAGTTGTGAGGGCATGACTACCAAGGTGTGTTAGGGAATGATAACATGTGCTAGATAGTACAAAGGAATGTCAAACAAGCTAAATTTTCCAAGTGTTAAGGCATGCCAAGATGTGCAAGGGTGTGACAATGCATGTCAGGGACTGTCAAGGCAACAAAAGGGAGGAACAATTTAAACTACAATGAAATGAACACATAATAGGTTTAATAAGTCATCAATTTACCTTTTTCATGAGGGGCATTCTTGGCACACCAACAATAGGTGCCAAGTGCCAAGTGTCAGTGCATTCTAAGTGCCAAATCTTCCTCCTTTTCTTCTCATCTACTTTCCAATAATTGATATGAAATAAATTTAATATTACACCATGCCAAAGCCTACAAAGTCATATCAACACATGTCAAACATGCTAAGACTTGCCAAGTTCCAACATGTGCCAAGTGTCAATGTGTGTCAAGGAGTGTGATGCATGCTATGAAGTGGCAGAGCATGTCGAAAAGTGCTAGGGTGTGCTAGAGAGTGCCAATGCATGCCAAGGAGTGTTAGGGAGTACTAGGACAACACAAGGGAGAACTAGGTCAAAATGCATGGAAGTGAATGAATATGAGGGTGTGTGGGGGAGTGTCAATGAATGCTAGCTATCATGCCAAGGAGGGAGTGATAAGGTATGCTAAGCATGGGTAAGGAATGCTAGGGAATATTAGGGCATGTCAAGAAGTTCTAGAGTGTGCTAGGTAGTTCTGGGGTGTGCTAACATGTGCCAAATAGTGCTAAAGCATGCCAAGACAAGCCAAGTGCTAAGACATGCTAAGTCGATGTGCAAGGTACCAGAGTATGCCAATATGTGTCAAGGAGTTTCAAGGAAACGAAAGGAATATATAAGCTAAAATGAAAGGAAATGAACACATAAGATGGTTAATAAGTCGAGACTTTATATTTTTCAAAAGGGGAATGCTAGGAACACTAATAATATGTTCCAATACATGCCAAGTGTCAATGTGTTCCAAGTGCTAATGTATGCCAATGGAATATTATGCCAAGGTGTTCTAGGACATGATAGGGACTACAGGGCATTCCAACACATGCTAGGGGAGTGATATTCTATGCTAGGGCATAACAACATGTGCTTGGGCGTACTACTCATGGAATTATCTTCTAGGTAAAAAGATGTTCCAAGACATGCGAGATACCAAGGAATGTTAATGTTGGCTTAGTGGGGCCTGACCTAGGTTCAGAAGTGATTTAGCCAAGAAAATCTAGGTACTACTGGCCCTTTCGGCAACAGTCCGTGAAACACAGACTGAGGTCTCAACCAAAGTAGAATGGGAGGGTGCTAGAACTAGGTTTCTACACCCTGGGGATGTCTAATATGAGATTATTGGTACGCAACCCAACCTTCATACTTATTGCGCTACACGCACCTATGGGCACCCCACGCCCTGAGATATTATCTTCGCGTAGGTATAGCTGCAGAATGGCCCGTGTTACTTACCCAAGTCTTCCTCAATTAGTCTCTATTAACTGATTACTTAGATTAAATTCACATATAAGCATTCATACGAGTATTCATCAAGTGCGCGCAGTAAATAAATAGAGTAAAAGTAATGCATAACATCAAAATACAGATTCAAAAACAGATGCACATTGTAAGATTCTCTTTATTAACATTCAATTCCAAGTATAGACTCAACTCCACCCTGCACACTCAACAGCAGGGGTCCACGCACTCAGCTGTAAACTTGATTAGGCCTCTGCGGACTCAGCTGTAGAGCCTCTTCCCACTACTATGACCTATTACACTTTAGATCTCACTCTTAACCTTGAACCATGCCTTCACTATTCTTTATCTATTCTCTACCAAGATAAGCTAGATTTACACTTAGAGCCTTGCTCTATTTATACAATCCCATGGTCCGTGGACCATGGGTAGGTCAACACAACTTTACATTAAATTAAAATATTTTAGGGCGAACAACCCTATGACTTATCCTAGACCTTGCACTCCGCGCCTATAATTCACGAAGTCTTACACCATCTTTGACCAAAACTTGGGCTTTGAGCGCCAAAACCTGTTGTGGGGGATCCCATGCCCAACAGGCCCCCAACACAATCATCGTGAGTCATCCCAAGTCACTGTGCTGGTGTGGCAATCTTGGCTCGGAGCCCCTCCAACTGTGCCTATGTTGTGCGAAGGTCCGAAGCATACTATTCTACCATCTGCTGGATCTGATCTACTGTTTTTGTTGAATGCTCACTGTAAGGGGCAGATCCCTGACTTAAGGCATGCATCACCTTCATATTTGCAAGCTTTCCTTCAATATCAGCTATGATGAGGAAGGCCTCATCAATCCAGGGTTGGATGCGTGCTTTAAGTATAGCCTCTTTTGGTCATGTGGCATGAACTTGTTCCTTCAATGCCTTCGCCTGTTGTAGCTTCACCAGCCACTGGGTCAGGACAACTATCTACTCCGTTCTGCACACACTGTCATACTACACTTGAAGCTTCCACACCTCTGTTTCCAGGCTGTATATGGTGGTGTACTCCTGTAAGGAAGTGGGGACCATGAAGGATTCTTCCAACATACTCGTACAGGTCTACACTGCCTACCCTATTTCCTCCAACCCTTTTTGGATAGTGTCAATGCATTTTTCCCAAACTTCTGGGGGCGTGGATGATTGCACCATCAATCGTAGTTCAGTAATCTGAAGGTTGAGGTCTAGCTGTATCCTCGTTGCTTCTTCCTTTGCCTTATGGAATCCACTGGACAATCGGTGAATTTGCTCTCCTACTGGTAGATCTGTCGGGACAACCAATTCCGAGAGTTCTATAAGCATCATCCACCGCCTGCACTAGTCCTTGAGTTTGCACCATGATTTCATCACATTGTTGGCTAAGCTGTTCTATATTGATCTTTTGCTCACTCATTACCTATAGCGCACGGTCTTCTCTAGCACGGAGCTCGGCTATGACCCCATCCTGTAACTAGTATAGGGTTTCATGTGGAAGGGCAGCCAAGTTTATGCTCAACCCCTTAATCCTACCCATTGCAGCTTGGTCAACTTTGTTTGCGGCCACTAACGCACCCTCGGGGAACACGAAAGTGTTGGTCACGCTGGCGCATAGCATCTGTTCCATCGCTAATGTACATGTTGTGACATATGGGGCCATCGTTCCTATTTGCGAGGGCTGCACCTATAGTCCCTGTAACTACATTTGTAGTGCCCCCAACATAGTGTTCGGCTCCATCCTCACTTCTTGGAGCACATCCTTACTATGAACTGTCTCGCCACTGTCAAATAGATCATCTTCTGTAAGCGTGATTGGGTCAATGGATGTCTTAGATGCCTTCGTCTTCTTTCTGAGGACCAGATTTTCAAGGACGCGCGGCCATTTCAATTGTTGCAAGGTAGTTTCAAGACCCACACACTCTCCATCCAGGTCGATGTCCTCAGCCTCCTACCCTGTGGACATTTCCTAGCCCCCCTTGTGCCTCTTTTATTGGCATTTTTGTGGTTTCTGCCATCTGTGTTGTTTCTATTGCATCGGCCATCTTCTGTTGTGCAACTGCTTCTTGTTCTTGGCACCTCTTTTCAGCCAACTACACGATGCGCAATTTGGTGTCCTTCTTCCTTTTTTAGGCTATTACCTTCTCCATTTCTTCCAGGTTCGGGGCACGCCACTCCGGAGGCCATGTTTCCAATACTGTAAAGATTGTGTCATCCGTAGCAATAAATGGAAGCTTTGTCCATTCCTTTGTTGGATCCTTCCATGCCCGGACATGAATGTTGTGCATGTCCACTTTAAACTTGGAAAAGTTTCAGAGAGTGGCGTACACTGTGGGAGACAATGGTGGCCTTCTATTGATCCATATCTAGATGCTTGCCTCCATTAACACCCAAAACACCTTGACCATGTGAATCCGCTTTACGTCCTTCATGGCCCAGAGCAAAGCATACTTTGCAACCTCAGGAAGGTCCTGGTCGATAGGTGGGAACTGGCTATCCGCCAATAGTTCACCTGCTACCAGTACAATGGATAAGAGCAACCACCCATAATGGAAGGTCTTACCTTGCTCTTGGGCCTTCTTGCAGTTGTTAGGGAATTCTTCACAAAGGAAGGTAGCCTAGTTGAATTGGACCCCCTCCATGCATTGTTTAGCCAGCGCGATGATCGTCGCTGATACCTCGTTACCGTGGCATTTTCTCATCACCTTCCCGACCAATAGCTGGGTGGCTACGCGCACCCTTTTGTCTGGAATGCTACTAATTAATTAGCCTCTCAGCTTCTTTTCCAACTTGTATTTTTTTTTATAGCCTCTGTGAGTGCCAAATCTTCACTTTTTCTAGCTATTTCCATGTGGTCCCTTCCTTTACAGGGAAGCCGAGAAATCCTGTGAATAAGCTTCGCCATGATGGGAATGACCTCCTCCAACCACAGGTACCCATTTTGTACCAAGAAAAGAAGCTTCCTGATGAAAAAGATCGTAATTGGTGTGCGGTGAAAATGTGAAATCCATAGTAGGTGGAGTAGCTTGGCATTCTCCACACTGCGCAACCTTTCTTGTAGTTTCAGCGTTGTAACAGACCCCTCCTTGCTTTGTGTCATGAGGTTCTCAGTCTATAAATGTGGGAACTTTTCACCGTCTGCGAGGTCCCAATATTCAAATTTCATCGTCGACACGCAGCCTAGGACCGAGCCTTCAATCAAAATTCCATCTGGGAGGAGTGGGGTTTCGAGTGCACTCTTAGCGGCATCCAAAGCCTTGGGTACTTTTGCTTTCGCTTTCCGTGGAGGGACATACTTAGGAAGTTTTGTTGCAACGCACACTGGCTAGATTTCTTCTTCCATTCTGTCATCTGCCTCTATCTCTTCTATGGAAGCCTCGAGGTCCTCCTCCTCATCTTTTGTCTCAAGGTTAACAGTCTTGCCCTTGTCCTCCATATAAAGTTTACCAAACCACAGATTTTGTGGGGACATGTGGACTGGTCCCACTGCCTATGGATTTTTCTTGGGCCTCGGTGTTGGGGTGATTTTGGAATTTCCAGTGCATCCCCCACCTGTAGCGTAGGGATCTGCGTGACTTCCTTTGCGGTATTGTTGACAAAACCCACACCTCTCCTGGTAGTTGTCATCTTGTTTGAGTTATCTGTAGTTGTTCACGAATTTTGGGACTCAAACACCGCTTGGCGCTCAGCACTGTGGGTTCTCTGTAACAGCTCAACTCTCAAACAAACATGTGTTGTCTCGTGACCAACCTTGGTAGTTTGATAGTGACTTTCAAATTTGAATTTGACCATTCCCCCCATTTCTGAGTCATTATTGCATTCTTGGTAGCAGATCATCCCAGATCTAGTTCTGACTTCGTGTCTTATTTGCCCACCGCCTTCTCCTCTTTGTCTTAACTTTGACATCTTGTCATGAACAATGATATCAACGGTCACTTCCCAGCCTATCTGTGTGTCAACGCAGCCACCTCTATGTGGGCGCGACCCTTGTGACATGTTGATCCTACATGCAACCTTCTTATCGCGCAGCTCCCTCACAAACTATTTCATAATCCTACACTCTCTTTCAACTGCTTGGAGCACTGAGACTGTGCTCCCTGCGGATAGTCAGGTGGTCACACCACCTGCGCGAGGCTTCAATTCACCTTCCAGCCTAGTCCGCGGGAACTCCTCAATTACCCTCGCAACAGTCAGCGCCGCGCATTCTCCCTTATGCAGTGCATTCCCTTGGCTACTTTGTCTGGTAAGGTGTGGTCGTAGCCATGATAGCAGAGTCACAAATGCTTGATGACTATCTTCTAATGCAGTAGTATCGCTACCCATATCTTGTCCTGTCATTCTTAGTTTATCGACACGACATGCTTGTGCAATTTCATTTTCCAATTTTTTGATCTCTGCATCCATTAACATGCTTTTCTTCCTCAGTTGTACCTGATCTTCTTCAAGTTAGTGAAGTGTAAGGTTCCCTCGCCGAATAGTTTCCTGAATCTACTTATGTTCATCCTCACATGGTTGTATAATTCCTTCGTCCTAGTCCTTGCGTACTATCCCAACCTTGGGAGCTATTGCATGAGACTTCCTTTCCTCCAAAACTATGGTCTTGAATCTTCTCTTCAACTTCAAAATCATCTCTGTGCTCAAGTTTTTGCACATGGCCCTATAGGCCGATCGAATCACTGGCACGCGTAGGTCCCAATCCATTTTTCTTGCCTGGTGAACCCTGTTTAGGAATCCACATACCTTATTGAATGCTTCCTCATGGAAAGTTTGTGGTGTGTGTTGCCTTTCCTGCTACTGCATCCTGTTCTGATTTTTGATCCTCAGTTTGGGGTGTGCTTGAGTTACATGTCTGTCCCATCAACACGGGTGGGCGCGCAAGTTGCTCCATCCTTGCTGCCCAATTCTCGTTTGAAGCTGGGGGCTTCCAAAATATAGGCACATCATCCTTCTACGTCCACTCTAGTCCTCAAAGTTTCCTTGATGTGTACCCCACCATCGTGCAGGTGTTGTGCACAATGCCCATTTCAATGCATCAAATCGCTATAGTTCCAGTACTACACTTTCAAATTTTCTCAGGAATTCATCCACCACTGTCAATCCATCATATGTCAGTAGCTCTCTTGCCTCGGTTGTCACGTAACACAGTGATTTAACCATCATGTTGCAATTCAGAATTGTCACTTCGTGCAATCGATTATGCCATTGTTCTACTTCTTCATCTGAATCTGAAGTGCAGGAGCTTTCGCGCTCCCACGAGATCCTCCCATCTGTAGTTGGATTCACCCAATCCTTGTCTCATGCAGTTATCTTGTAAATATAATCAAGATCATCGTCGCTATCATCATCGTGCACTGGTTCAATGTAGTGCGCTCCTTCAACTAGGTCCAGTGGAACTACTACACATAGTGACTTTTTCTCAAAGATCATTTTGTGATTCTTTACGTTGATGACTCCATTCATATCATTGGCCCAGTCTATTCCTAACAATGCAGGATAGGATTGTTGTCATCGACAATATCTATTACTTCAAAGTCTGCCTGCACGCACGCGCCTTCAATATCGACTGTTACCCCTTGCAACCTTCCCATGGGAAAAATATTTTGTTGGTTCACCATTCATAATTGAATAGGGGACCATTGTAACATGGGCTTGCCCATGCATTCCCATGTCTGGTTTGTAATACATTCCTATCCGAACCTAGATCTAGGATTACCTAATCCATTTCATACTCACCAATTTGTGCAGTCAACCTCATTTCCCTTCCAGTGCGCAATGCATGCCTCCCCAATTTCCAGACTATGCATAGTTCTCTTGACCCGGTGCAATTGGTGATCAGTTCCTGTAATCCTTTAACTGCCTTTTTGTCACACAGTAGTTTCATGCATGTCTCCAGAAAGGTAGTGAGCATTGAAGGATCCATTCTTGGCTCTGGTTGATCCTACTTCCTGAAGTGGAGGCCTCTGCGAAGCTCTTCTTAGCTTCCATAAATGTCTCCTTAGCATGTTCTAAGTCAAACTCAGGTTCCTTTGCAAGAGCCTTGCGAACCCATGTACTTTCCTCTGGCTGCTTCCTCGTATCTTCTCTTGTGGTCATACCGCTTCTGAGCATCATGTTTACATTCAGGTCTTCTTTGTGCCGCTCAAACCTCATCATTTGTATATTCTCAGTTGGGGGAGGTTGGAATACCCCTTTTTCGCACATATTTGTGATCAACGTAGGATAGTCTATTGTTTCATGATCAAACTGAGCATAATACATATAGGATATCCTTGTCGGGTTGGTACAATCGCGGGCATAGTGCCCTAGTCCTCCGCAATTGTAACAAATTAATTGTCTATGGCCCCTTCCTGGTCCCATTCCACCTCGTCCTTGACCTCTCCCCTGAAATCCAGTGCACGCCATCCCTGCATCTGGTTTGAGGGCTCGCGTTTCAATATGCATCCTATAGGCTGGGGTACGATCCATCATTATCTCATAACTATAGCAAGTGTTCTCATCGTGGCCTACCAACCTACAAAAATTTCAAAACAATTGTTGGGGTGTCTACGTATATTTCTATAGCAAATGACGATTGTCTATCGTGTGTTTCCCTCCTATTTGATAGATCACACACCATAAAGTGGGTGCCGCACTCGGCCCTACCTGTGCCTCTGATCTCAACGGCATTGGCCCTCCTTTTGCCAAGTAGTTTGCGAACACTAGACAATGATCCTTATCATGGCCATGGCCCTTGCATTTTATGTACCATACTTCCTTGTGTGCCTCTGGTCATGATGCCCTATCCTGCTTCAAGCTTTGCATTTATAAACACAGATTCTGTAGTTGTGCGTGGATTTGTTGAACTCCCAACCCAGGGTCTTGTATCAAGGTCTCATGTAATCTCATTGCCATTTCCAATGCTTCGGCATGAGTGGAAAGTTTCTGTTATGATAGCGTCATCCTCAAATGCAGTGCCAGAGATGCTATAAACCATGCGTGATGTTGTCCATCTATCAATGTCATATTGGCTTCGTAGATCATTCTCTTCAGTCATTGATCCAGATCCAAGTGAGTCTCACCTAGGAGCATCGTGATCTCTTTAAACCCGATGATTGATTGTGTTTCTGACTTTGGTATGCTAAATTCCCTGTTTAGAATGTTCCAGATCTCTGCTATCCCTGCGTTTGGGTGGTCGTTAGAATGCTTGATATACCATGTTAATATGTGATCCTACAGTGCACTCACCAATGTAGCCTTCTTAATATTGTCATCCATGACACTTTGTGCTTCCCATACTGCTCTTACCACGAACCAGAATTGGTCTGGATCTTCATTCGATACCCCTTTGAATACTAGTAGTTTGATCGCACTCGCCATACTGAACTGTGGAGGTGGTGGAGGTGGAGTGGGTGGCAATGGAGGTGAGGAAGGTGAAGTGGGTGGCAGTGTGGGTGGAAGTGGTAACCGTAAAATGTGCTACCTTATCAAACTGACCACGCTTCTCGGAGAGACCTTCGTGAGCGCTTCCTCGCTCTCTCGTGAGGGTGAAATTAAGGGTCTGTTTTCTAATTCTTCCTTGCTTTTGTAGATCTTTCCACTCCGCATAGTCCCAAACATTAATGTATTCGCATGACCCTTTTTTCACACAATAGAATCTTAATCCAAGTATTCAAAGACTTAATATACTTACCTCACGGTCCTTTAAGAAAGAATTATTTTGCTCCATTGTAGCTCATGGTCGTGTCTACTGCAAACCCAGTGATAAATCCCCTGTTATCTGGTCAAGCCAATGGTCCATAGCCCGCGTGATCTTATCTTCTAATGCTTCTAGTCTGCGCACCAATTCTAGAGTCCACACTATTGGTTTTTCGAGCCTACACCTTCCCTGGCTGTCTGCTAACTTTGCGATCCACTCATATAGCTCTGATGAAAAATATGCAAAAAAATCTCGTGGATTTCAATGTACAAGTAGCGATCCAACCACTGTTACTTAGATACTTGTGGATTTTTGTTTTCCTACACCACGAACTCGTAATATTCTTATCCAACCACTCTTCAATTTCCTTCTTTGTTGGGTTCCATCGGCATGACATCAGACATCCCTTATGCAGATCTCGATCTCGGCAACAGAACCATTTGTTGGCTTAGTGGGGCCTAATCTAGGTTCAAACGTGATTTAGCCATGCAAATCTCGGTACTATTGGTCCTTTCGGCAATAATTTGTGGAGGACGGACTGAGGTCTCACTCGAAGTAGTATTCTGCACCCTGGTGATGTCTAATATGAGGTGATTGGTACGCGGTCCAACCTTCGCACTCACTACACTACATGCACCTACAGGCACCCTGTGCCCTGCGATACTGTCTTCACGTAGGTCTAACCACAACACCACTGGTGTTATTTACCCAAGTCTTCCTTAATTAATCTCTATTAGCTGATTACATAGATTAAATTCACATATAAGCATTCATACGAGTATTCATCAAGTGCGCGCAGTAAATAAACAAATTAAAAGTAATGCATAACATCAAAAGACAAATTCAAAAACAGATGCATAGAGTAAGCTTCTCTTTATTAACTTTCAATTCCAAGTACAAACCTGACTCCACCCTGTGCTCTCAGCTGCAAGGGTCCATGCACTCAGTTGTGGACTCTACCTACTACTATGACCCAATACACTTCAGATCTCACTCTTAACCTTGAACCATGCCTTTTCTATTCTTTATCTATTCTCTACCAAGCTAAGCTATCTTTACACTTAGAGCCTCGCTCTATTTATACAATCCCATGGTCCGTGGACCATGGGTAGGCCGACACAACTTTACATTAATATACAATATTTTAGGGCGGATAGCCCTATGACTCATCCTAGACCTCGCACTCCACGCCCACAATTCGCAGAGTCTTACACCATCTTTGACCAAAACTTGGGCTTTGAGCCCCAAAACCTACTGTCGGGGATCCCATGCCCAGCAGTTAGTGTGTTCCAAAGAATGTTAAGGTGTTCCATGAGTGTTGGGGAGTGTTAGGTCTCTCTCATTAATAGAATTAACAAAGCTTGATTATGTATTAAATAATATAGTTCCTCTACACACTAGTGGAACTTTATCTAAAATGAATTTTCTAGATTAACCAAGCTAAAATGTAAGGAAATGAACACATAAGAGGGTTAATAAGTCAAGGCTTTATATTTTTCGAAAGGGGCATGCTAGGTACACTAATAATATGTTCCAATACATTCCAAGTGGCAATGTGTGCCAAGTGTTAATGTTTCTCAATGCAATATTATGCCAAGGTGTTCCAGGGCGTGCTACGGACTATAGGGCATGCCAACACATGATAGGGGAGGGCTATGCTATGCTAAGGCATGCCAACATGTGTTTGGGCATCCTACTCATGGAAAGATTTTCAAGGTACAAAGGTGTTCCAGGTACAAAGATGTTCCAAGACATGTGAGGTGCCAAGGAATGTTAGTGTATTGTTCCAAAGCATGTTAAGGTGTGCCATGAGTGTTGAGGAGTGCTAGGTCTCTCTCATTAATAGCACTGATAGTGCTTGATTATGTATTAAACAATATAATTCCTACACACACTAGTGGAACTTTATTTAAAGAAAATTTGCTAGATAATAAACCTAATAGAGATGAATTATGTGTTGACTCATAGGAAAACTAGATTCTTATGACTTGAGGAAAATGATACAGACTAATTACTTCTTAACAAATTGACTGACTATTATAACCACTATGACCTTGGACACATAATGAAAAATACTCCACAACAATGGTCTTAAATCGTTATCTTTTGACAAAAAATTAATAATAGGTACATAGTGTCATAAAAAAACTCATTCGAATGATCAATGATGACAAAAAAAATTTGACCGTCACCAAAAGTAACCAAAAGAGCATTGGTGAGGGTCAATAAAATATTGCCACTAGAAGTGTCACCAAAAAGAGAATTAGTGATGAGCCTTTAATGACCCTCACCAAAAGTGTCACCAAAGAGAGAATTAATGACGGGCCTTCAACGACCCTCACCAAAAGTGTCATTGAAAATGGCTTTGGTGACAAACCTTAAAGGACCATCACTATATACACTTACAACAACGATTTTTTAAAGACCATTACCATATGCGACATTGGTGATGGACCTTAAAGGTTTGTGACAAGCATGAAGCATCATCAAAAACTCATTGGAATGATCAATGATGACGAAAATTTATTGACCGTCACCAAAAGTAACCAAAAATATCATTGGTGATGGTCAATAAAATATCGTCACTAGAAGTGTCACCAAAGAGAGAATTAGTGATGGGCCTTTAACAACCCTCACCAAAAGTGTCACCAAAGAGAGAATTAGTGACGAGCCTTTAACGACCCTCACCAAAAGTGTCATTGAAAATGGCTTCAATGAAAACCCTCAAAGGACCATCACTATATACACTTACAACAATGCTTTTTTAAAGACCGCCACCATATGTGACATTGGTGACGAACCTTAAAGGTCTGTCACATGCATGACCCTCACCAATGACCTTTTTCTTGTAGTGTCTTTTCCCCTCTAAAATCACTCCCACTTAGAGAAGATTTTAATGCAATCCTCAAAGGCATCAAAATCATTAAGAAGTTCCTTCCTAAAAACATATTTGATGATCTCTATTTCCCTCCAGTGTGAATATGAAGATGCAAAGTGATCATTCTCCCTAATCCCTGTGGTCATATTAGTGTTATCATCTTTACTGGAGTGGACACTTTCCAGAAAGTAGTGGTTCCTGGCCTCTTACAAGTTACAACCCCACTTATTTGCCTCCTAGGTACGACATATTCAATAGTACAACCCCTCTTTACCTCCTAGGTACAACCCTTGAAAACTAAGGCAGGGCCCTTTGCACCCTATTTTGGATAAGGGGTTGTAACGTGTTTTGTTTTCTTGCCTTTGTCAGCACCTGGAACATAAACAAGCAATTCCAGATAAGTCCTGTTACCTAAATACAGCCAAAAAATTATCTCAGGTCATAGTATACCATGCAACCGTCACTTTTCAGAGACAATCAACCATTGTGTTAACCAATTCAAAACCAGTGATGAAAAAACACTCATGAGAACTGTCAACCCATTGATCTACTTATTACCTTTCTTATCCATTCTTGCAAGTATCAAAGTATCCCAATACTCTCAAACTTCAAAATTTTTTGCTTCCCATATGGATGAATCATTTCCAAAAGCAGACACAGTATGCTTACTGTGCAATGGATACAATTTGAAATGCTGATAGGAGAGTAGAAAAGGAAACAAAAGGAATAATAAATGAAATATGTTAGGCTAACTTCCAATGCTCAAATATGCAAGACAATTTAAAGCATCAATAAGAATTTCATTTAAATGGAATCTTCCAGATAAAGCATTATTAGAATTTTACTCAATGGAATCTTAACTAAGAAAGAAAAAATAATGCTTACAATTATATAACTAAGAATATGCCAAGTCTTAAATAATTGACATTTCATTAGATGTCATTATAAATCTTTGTTCATCTATCGCATTAATTTCCACTGTATTGAGTGCATACAGGGGCAAGACCCTTCAAGGTGACAACCTATTAGCTATATAAAAATTCCTTTCATGTCATATAGATCAATACTATTAGGTCATATGCCAAAGGTAACAACAATATTAACACTCTAAATTCAAAACAAAACCAACACCTACACTATACTAGAAATCAAATGGATTTTGTTGCATTGAACAAAAAAATTTCAAATAAGAGCCATTTGCACATAATTATGTACAAGACATGAAACGTGATATATCTGTGCATAAAATTTCATTGAAAGATGATATTAAGTAACATTCCTATATGAAAAAAATCATGATCTGACAGACATTAGTGAATTTTTTAAGGATGGTCAAGAATGGTTTAATGGTCTTCCTTTGCTCAAAGAGCATGTTGCAACATCATTAACAAACAAGAAATTTGAGTACATGTGTTTCTCAAAACAAAATTTTAAAGTGCTCTACCATACACCCATAGCATGGAAAATTCAACCATTTAGTTCCTTAACCCATCAATTTAATGTGATGGAATTCAAACAAAATGCATTGATCCTACATTTATCTCATGAAAATGACACAGCAACCCTCTAGTAGACAATGTTGAACCTTATCTTTAACTACTAAGTTGTTACCAAGCAAAAACCATCCAAACAGTTTGTTCCTAAATGAAAGGTGGGATTTTTGGATATTGTGACAACTCTTTAGCCACCTTATATCGTTGTATTGGATGGCTTAGTTTTTTCTTAATGCATTTTGCAATAAAAAAAAAACATTTGTTAGTGCAATATTGAGTTATGTTGAGTTCATGATTCTCTTTGGGCTATTCTCCAGCGAGCATGAACAAGCTATGTTTCCAAACTCTATGTAGGGATTGGATTCTTTGTTTATAGTGTCAGGGCCAATTCCCAATTATGGGGAAAAACTCTAAGAAAGTGATTCCTACTCTTGTTTTACAAATTGGTGCCCAAAAGTAGTACTATTCTTTCTTGCAATGCCAAATACACTCTACATACTACAATTTTGTGACCAATGGAAAGTCAAACAATTGAAAAATGATTTAAATTATGTCGTGTCAACACTATGTTCTAGCTTGAATTTTCATCACAATGCCTGATCCAGTTCAACCATATATCTGCCCTTCAACATACATTCAAGCCATAACACTCCCAATACAAATTTGGGTGCGAGCTAGACCAAATACCAATTGAATGTATACATGCTTATGTATACATGGTTTTATCCAATTGTGCATAACCAAGCACTTATTTCTCCTATTTTCACGTGCGCGCACACACACATATAAGATTTGATTCCTTCAAATGTGCCATTGCCTCTCACCATAGCCAATTATAATTCTAAATATCATTTATGCATGGTTGTAGGTACCCAACGCACATGTTGAAGGGACATTGGTTGTATGCATATGAGGTATAATAGAAGACAGCATCAAATGTTGGTTTTCCCGTATGGGTTTCCAGGGTCAAAATCTACTTTCTATGGTGCATTTTGAGTATATTCAAGTTGGCTTCAAGAGAATTTCTCAAATCCTCTATGAAAGGATTATCTATGTCAGAGAATGAATCCTTAGGTTCTCCTTTGTTTTCTATCATGAAATTCACATCCATAGAACTATCTGTGTCCTTTTCCACATCATCAATGTAAGCATATGTCAAAGATGATTTATCATTTTGCTTCCAATCATTGAATATGACATTAGAGTTACGTTTAGTGCACATGATATTCTCACCATATTCATTTGAACGGTTATCTAATTTTCTCTTTGTATTTGTAGCATGCATAGGTGCGTTGCTTAGAAGTCGCTTTGTATTAATCTTCCTCTTGTTAGATGGAAGGGTATTCTTATTCTCAATATATTTTCCATGCATAAGACACTGAAATTGCAGCTTGTTGGTTTTCCCATATGGTTTTCCACGTTCAAAAAATACTGTCTATGATGCATTTGAGTATATCTAGGTTGGTTTCAAGAGCATTTCTCAAATACCCTATCAAAGCAATGAAGCCTTAGGATCCCCTTTGTTTTCTACCATAAAATTCACATTGACAAAACTATCTATGTCATTTTCCACATCATCACTGTAAGCATATGTCAAAGATGACATATCATTTTTCTTCTAATCATCAAACAGTATAGTAGAGTCATTTTTAGTGCACATGACATTCTCACCATATTCATTTGAATGGTTATCTAATTTTCTCTTTGTATTTTTATCATTCATATGTGAGTTGCTTAGAAACTTATTTGCCTTAATCTTCCTATTGTTAGATGGAAGGGAATTCTTATTATCAATATATTTTCCATGCATAGGACATTGAAATTGAAACTTGCACAAGGACATAAGAGATCTCTGAATACATTCGAATAGGAAAGAAATATTTTGAGCCATGAAAATTTTCAACTCCAATGTCTTCAAAGTTTTATAGTCCCTTGCTATTGAGTAAGTGAATGGAGAACGTAAATATACTCCTTAAAACAACTAAACAAATGCTTCTACCAACTAATTGATATGAATTCATTAAAGTGGTAGCACATGAGATATCCACGAGCCCAAAAAAGGCATGTCATTGTTGTCTCAAAACATATGCCATCTTTTTCTTCCCCCTGAAGTGCTACAAGGGAGATCTTAGTTACCAATTCACATTATTACTTTGTAAGAAGCTTCAAGGGCATAATATTATGAATGGCATTGTACTAGACTGAATAGTTCTAATAGATGTATTAGTACGCTACATTTGGACACCTTGAGCTAATTGAAAATGGATTCATATTTATAATGGCGCAAGTTTCCAACCTTAGACAGTGGATGTTGCAGGATTATGTGTATTGGTGACTTCCAAGCACTAATGAAGGTTGGTAATAAGAAAGGTTCACTTGAAATAATATTCAATCCAAATCTACACTTTATCTCATTCCTCTATGCTTCGAGTGGTAAATTGAAGGTGTTTTAACAATTATCCTTGCTTCTATCTATTTTTTCTAATTTCTTCAGTACTTTTATTGATGTATTTTCTATAAATCATCAAAGCCTCAAAAGGAAACAAGCTCTGAAAAGTACTAATTCATGATTGGTAACCACATGTTTCTTTAAAGGTGACTAATGTCCTTATGAGATCAATTAAACAAACAAGTAGATTGTTGAATTTAAAGAATGTTGAAATTAAATTGCAGACCATAACTTCAATCACACACTAGCTAAAAATTAAATAGAAGAAGCATAAAAATTAATTTCACATACCCACAAGTAATTACTCCTTCAAATAATCTTTTCAATCCTTGAAACGGTTACTAGGAAACCTCCCCACACTGCCCAAAAATCTGGACTACACAATTACCAAAATTGCCCTAAACTTGAGCTTATACAAGTTGCTTGAGAGGTACAACTACTAAAAAAACTAGAAATAAAAAATTTATATTGTACAGACTGTACGAAAGGGGGCATATGATCTTGATTTATGGATTCTATGTGGATGTACATAACTGTGTGCTGCCTAGAAACGCCTATTTCCTGGCTTCCTACACTCTCTCTCTCTCTCTCAAGATTGCTCAACCTCCTCATCTGCTCATGTGTGTTGAAAGCCTTCTCATCCCTCTTCTTCTCCCCCTTCCTCATTGTCATGTTCTTTAGTTTATAGGGGACTACAATAAATGAATATTCCTTCCACTTGCTAAAGTGCACTGTGTACTTTGGTGCCCATTATCATTATGAGTTGATTTCCTCATGTCTAGCAACAATATACATCAATGACCAGTGACTAGACAGTTTCTCCCATGTTCCACTCCAATGCATTTATTCACATGGTATGATTCATACAGTGCGATGGATTCGGATTGTAGACCTTGCAATGTGGTGGCATCCCTCTTTGGTGCTACTAGAGTTTATTTAGCAATACCACTATATTATACTACATCGTTACTTTGGATGATCTTCTCACAATTCCAATTATTCTCCTAATTTACACTAAGACAAATCCACTAGGTATCTACTAGTGGCTATGATATTGATCTGACATGGATCCACTCTATATTATTTTGTGGCCATGATTTTGCATTATGCATACTTCATGGCTCTACAATGTACTTGATTTGGCATCCATGCTTGTTTCCCACCTAAGCATGAGTATGCCTACTTTAGAGAGGAGAGCCATCTCATATTTTGGTTTTTCTTGCAGCCTGCAAGTAACTTTATAATACTTGGTTTATTGGGCTCCCTGTCAAATTCGTCTAACCTTTATAATGTGTTTTATCGATCGTCTCCTCTTCTTGCCCCGCACATTAGGGAGCATCTATTATATATAAATTTTGTCAACCTTGACTAGTGAGTTGAGATAGGCCCCACTACTGCCTTTTCACCCATTTGCAAGTTTCTTTGGACATATTTTTTTGAACTTTGTCCTTGTGCCTGAAACTTGTAAAAGTCCAATTCACAGGAAGCTCGCGGGTTGTTGATTAACAATTTGCAAGTGCACCCAAAATGGCTCAAAAATGAAGGAGGAACGAAATGTTTAGGTCCTAAGCAGAGATCATAGAAGTCATACACCTGTATAGCCTATATCTCAAGACCCAACTATTAAAATTACTTTTTAAGCTTATAAAACGAAGGTTCATATTTGAGTAAAAGGTCCCTTAACTTGATCTTAAAAGCATGGCAAATGCAAGAGGGGTTATCTATTGCCCAAGGGAGAAAAGGGTATGCACTTATGAATGGAGTTTTTGTTGGAAATAATACTGAGAGGGGGGGAGTGAATCAGTATTATCAAATCAATAAATTTTTCATTTCATACTCAGATTTATATATGCTACTTCAATGAAGGAAACACGCATGTACACGCAACTATCTTTAAAGAAACCAACGTATATCCAGTAAACGTGTGATTCAGTTAATTCATCATATGTTGATCTTTAATCAGTGCACCAGTACTTTAGTAACCATATAAACAGTGACCACGTGCAATAATAATAGAATAAATCATCACACATAAACAACACACATGAACACCAAGATTTAAGGTGGAAACCCAATGCAGGACAAAAACCACCTGCTGTTGTCCTCTTTTAATATAAGAAAAACTTGTTTACAATATTGTACTGGTGCAAAATCATACCAGTACGCAGGTACCCACTTGCAGAAGGCTACAACCTTCTCTCATTCTCCAGCTTCTACTAGAAGGGAGCTACAACCCTAGCTCTTGTACTAGCTAATCAATTTACTAGTACGTAGGCACCGATCTACAGAAGGCTCCAAAATTCAATCGTTTTCCAACTGTTACTGGAAGGGAGCTCCAACCCCCTGGCTCTTGTGCTGGCTGATATTTTTACCAGTAAATAGGTGCCGACCTATAGAAGGCTACGACCTTCTCTCTTCCTATAGGGACCACGTTTCATAAATTTTTAGATTGGATGCTCTTGGTACACAACAATACACATGAAGGCCTCATTTCATCAAATTTTCATACTGGACCCATCAGTAACATTGAAATTCAAAATGAATCACCATTGTTATAGAACCAATATCTTAAACCTGTCATCACTCAAGAAAATCACAATCAATCAATTTGAACATTCAGAACACTATCACCAGAACACAGAGAAGAACCCAGAATTTTGCATCAACAACCATAACCAACTGCAACTTCAAATATTTTATTTCATAATGTATATGTTACTTTGATGTGCCAAACCGGCATGTATACACACTTTTACCAAAGCAAACTAGCATACAGATCTGTTGTTGGGAACGGGATCCCCCAAGGACAGTTTTGGGGCTAAAATCCCATGCTTTGGGTCAATTTTGTAATAAAGTAGTAAATTCTCCACATTTTGTGGTTGCGAAGCATGAAGGTGTCAAGAGTCATAAAGGGTTGTCCACCGTTATTTTGTAAAGTGTAAAGTCAGCTGTAAATATCAACCCATGGTCCACAGACCATGGGATTCTATAAAAAGAGCTAAGTAAGTAAGCTCTAAGTAGTTAGAAGTCTTTAGCAAAGAAGACAAGGCTTGGAGTCCTCGTAGTGAAGTTTAAGTGTTCCGGGTCTCAGCGTAGGTACAGGCTCTGCAACTAAGTGCACAAAGGCTTAGGGTAGAAGTTTGCAACTTAGTGCGTAGACTGCTACAGTTGTGTGTGCAGGGCAGTTAGATTTTGTAATAATCTGAAGATATGAATAAAGAGAAGTATTCTACAATTTCTATGTACTTATGACCAGTTTACACATCTGGTTATATTGCGGTTTGGGTTTAATTTACACTGTTCATGTGATGCATGAATGTATGTGAATGTATTAGTTAATCAAATGCAAGTAAGAGTATCTATTTACATGGCACTAAATGTGATTTTTTAGTAATATAATTAATACACTTAAGAAAACTTGGGAATCTATATAGGTTGCTATCATAGCAGTGCGAAAGTACCTGGATCCCGGGTTAGGGCTACACGAAAGTCAATCATACACCTTTGTGGAGGTACTGAAGAGTGGAATAAAGGACTAGACTGACAGAGCCCTGAAGCTTAGTGACCTACGTGAAAGTAGGAATAGAGGGTATAAACTGACATCATGATCATCTAAAGTTGCAGAAACTTGGTTCCAGCATCCCCCCATACTGCTTCGGGTGAGATTTCAGTCCATGCTCCATGGGTTGATGCCGAACAGGCCAATAATGTAGGGATTTGTTTGGCTAACTAATGCTAAAACTAGGTCAGGCCCCATGCAAACAACAAATGGTTCTGTTTCCGGGACAGGAATCTACATAAGAGATGTGTGATGTCATATCACTGGAATCCAACTAAGAAAGGGATCGAAGATTGCTTGGATGGGAAGATCAAAAAATTTGCGGTGCATGAGAACAGAAATCCGTGACTAACAAAGGAACTGTGGCTAGACAGGTACTTATATACAAAAATCCATGAGATCTTTTTCTGTTCCTTTCTAGTTGAGTTATATGACTGGATCATGAAGCTAGCAGATAGCTAAGGAAGGTGGAGAATTGAAGGTCCTATTGTCTAGACCCTAGAGCTAGTACAAACACTGGAAGCCTCTGAGGATAAGATCTCCTATGTTATCGATCATTGGCTCGATCGCATCATAGGAGGATTTGTGAAAGAATTCACGGTTGATACCTCAGTTAGCTATAGTGAGATAGAGCGACATTTTTTCAAAGGTGCACGAGGTAAGTACTTAAAGTCTTTGAATACCTGGATTAAGATGTTATTGTGTAAAAAATGGGTTATGCAGCTACCTTGATGTTTAGAGCTACGTGAAGTGGAAAGAATTATAGGAACAAAGGAAGAAAGGGTCCTGAATATAACCCATTGATTTCACCTCCATTGAGTAACGAAGAGGGAGTAGCACAAACATCTCTGTGAAGTGCAATTTAGTTAATAAGACAAGGATTCCCGCGACCACTGTCTCCACCCACACCACCTCCAACTTCACCATCATCACCTGCGACTTCACCCATACCACCACCACCTCCACCATAGTTCAACATGGCAAATTTAGTGAAGCTCCCTTTGTTTGAAGGCTTGGGAAATGAGGAACCAAACAAATTTTGGTTCATCATGAAAGTTTTATGGGAAGCTCAGGGTGTCACAGATGATCACATGGAGAAGGAAACATTGGTTAGTGCTTTGCAGGATCGTGCGCTAACATGGTACATCAAGTATTCTAATGATAACCCAAATGTTGGGCTAGTGGACATATAGACTGCATTGAATAAAGAGTTTAGTAGGCCTAAATCTAAGGCACAGTCGATTGTAGGGTTCAAGGAAATCACGATGAAACCAAGCAAGACACCATGGGAATTAGATCAAAGGTTGAAATGTAAAATCTCTGAAGCCAATATGAACTTAATAGATGGAAAACACTGCAAGTGGTTCGTGGCTTCGCTCCTGCCACACCTAAGGGTTGCACACAACAGAAGATTACGACTCAAGAAAAGGCCTTGGAGATTACAATGAGACTGCATGAAACATCGATGCAAGATCTGAATCTGGGGGTTCAACAGATCTATGTGCAGTTGCAAAATTTGTGCCTTGAAATGCAAAGTTTGAAGCAAGACATAACAATTCCACTAGAAGTGCGCGAAGAGGTATGGTGCCTGAAATGTAAAGGTCAGGGGCATCACAAAGACCATTACCCGATCTTTGCGAACTATATTGCAGGAGGAGGACCGATGCCTTTGAGGTCAGAAGCTCAAGTAGGATCAAGCGCGGGGCTTGCATTGTGGTGTGCTATATGTCAGGTAGCAGGAAAACATACGATGGATAACTATCATTTGCTTCAGAGGTTTGTACAAACACCGCAACTACTGTTCTGAAACTTCTACATATCGGTAAGGCATGATGAGCATAGATGTATAAGTTATGAACTGATGATGGATAGAACCCTCATCTATAGGGTTCATGCAAAAACGTGGCCCCTTGACCAGAATACAGGGATGGGGTGAACAGGCTTTCAGGGGTGTGGACGAGGCCGAGGCAGGGGAGGATGTGGTAGAGGTCAGGGATAGCTAATCTGCTACAATATCGAAGGACCAGGACACTATGCCCACAAATGCACTAACCCTACACGAATGTCGTGCAAATTTTGTACTCAATTTGATCATGAGACAGAATATTGTCCTACGCTGATAGCAAGGATACGCGACAAGGGAGCGCTACCACCTCAGCAGACTCAAAACCTACAGATGATGAGGTCTAAGCCTCGTGAGGAGGATCTAAATGTGAATATAGTGCTTTGAAGTGGAATTGCAATGGGTGATGATAAAGGGAAACAACAAGAAGACAGTGCATGGGTTCACAAAGCTCTAGCGGAAGAGGCTGAATTTGATTTGGAGTGTGCATGTGAAACATTCATGGAAGCAAAGAAGAGCTTCACTGAGGCCCCTACCTCAGGGAGAAAGGTAATCATGATCATGAGATGGACCCTTATATGCTAACAAAATTTCTAAAAACCTACATGAAGCTATTGTGCAATAGGAACGCTGTGAAAGGATTACAAGAGCTTATAAATAGATGCACTGGAAACACTCCAAGTGAACTGCGCGTGGTACGAAATATTGGTAAGCATAAAGTAAGGACAAGATGAGAGATGAGATTGAATGTGCAAATAGGATAATATGAAATGGATCAGGTTATTTTGGAACTGGGGTTAGACGCGAACGTCCTACCAAAGCATACTTGGGAGTGGATGGTAAGACCCGCGCTGCAGTGGTCTCTGATTCAATTAAGGACGGAAAATCAGTAGAAGATCATCCCATTGGGATGGTTGTAAGGAGTAACTATAGATATTGAAGGTGCAAGCACATTCGCTAACTTTGAAGTAATAGAAATTGTGGATGACAACAACCCCTAGTGTCACACAGAATGAGTCGAGGTTGCGGACAAGATCGACCTTCCTAGTATCTAAAGATATCTAGTGACAAGCAAGCCAATGAAAAACTATCTTTCTCTAAATATGCAATTAAAAACAAAGGCAAACAAGTGTTTTAGGCCTACCTTGGGTCCAATGCAAGTTTGTGGAAGCCTCGCTCCCTCGCTCAAAATGAGCTTCCTTGAAGTGTAAGTCTGCAAACACAAACAAGAAAACAAATTAAATAGCACCTGAAAAGCCAATATAAAGCATATTCATCATAATGATCAAGGAGATTATGAAACAAACCACATAAGACAATTTGTTGAGAAAAATGAATCTGATTTTATTATTTCAAATGAAGAAGAACTTTATAACCTGTGCCTTGATGTTGTACAAGCTCCTCCCAGGGTCCGACAAGAAGTCTCCTCTACTTTGACAAGTTTCACTCACTTCCCAATGAAACCAAAAGGTATGTGATCTCTTCTCTCAAGTTTAACTAGGAAGTCCCAATTCCGTCAGCATTTACCCTAAAAAATGTTCAGCTTCTAACCTCCCTAGCAACTGGCCCAATGCCTTAATTTATAGTGCAATGGAGGGAAGTTACTAGGTCCTCCTTCAAAGGGATAAAGCCCTCCTTCAAAGGGATAACTCCTCCTATCAAGGGATTAGTTCCTTCTCTTTAGGGATGCATGAACCACCTTGGAGCGAACAATCCACGTCAAAATTCGTTCTAGAAACATCTAGAATTAACCCAAAGTGAGTTTTTTAGAATAAACTTGCGCCTTTTTGACTTTACAGGGGTATGCACCCACCCCTTTATAAAAAGAGCGTGTAGATATGTAGGTAATGTGAACAAAGAGTGCAGGCCCGCAGGCAAAAGTGAGAGAAAGTGTGGAACCAGAGTTTTATTGATTTTCAATGTCTTTCTCTTATTTGCAAAGCTTGACATGAAGAGTTAAGGTCTGTGACTTGCTTAGGAGGTCAGTATAAGTGATGATGGACCCATACTGATTGCAAATAGTCACGGTGATGATATT
Source organism: Pinus taeda (assembly GCA_000404065.3). Taxonomy (NCBI): domain Eukaryota; kingdom Viridiplantae; phylum Streptophyta; class Pinopsida; order Pinales; family Pinaceae; genus Pinus; species Pinus taeda. The sequence continues at coordinate 59,968 of APFE031309122.1, read as the reverse complement.
TTTGTGTAACAGAGACGAATTGCAGCAGGTGGTTTTCACCCACATTGGGTTTCCACCTTAGATCTTGGTGTTCATGTGTGTTGCTGATGTGTGATGATTTGTTCTGCTTTACTACTCCTGTTCACTATTCATATGGTTAATAATGTTCTGATGCACTCATTATGAAGCAACTAACTGAATTATAATTTTACTGGATATACGCTTGTTGCATTACACACAGTTGCGTATACATGCGGTTTTCCTTAATTGAAGTAGCGTATATGGAAATGAAAAAGTATTATTGATTTGATAATATTGATTCATCCCCCCTCTCAGTATTATTTTCAACAATTGGTATTAGAGCAAGTCCTTCAGAAGAAGCTTGATTGCTTGAAGGAAGATCTATCATCATGAGCAACTACAAAAAAGAGGCATCGATCAGGCCACCAATTTTTGATGGGAGAAACTTCGTCTATTGGAAGGTAAGAATCAAAGCCTATCTTCAATCTCTTGGTACAGAAGTTTGGGATATTGTGGAAACATGATACACATTTCCATCAGCAACTCCTATAGATATGGTTGGTAAGAAGCAGTATGAAACAAATGCAAAGGCTATCAATACTCTATTAGGGAGTCTATCTCAATCAGAATTTGTCAAGGTTATGCAGCTCAAAACTGCAAAAGAAATATGGGACAAATCATTCTGAGTTATGAAGGAGATGATCAGGTAAAATGGGCAAAACTGCAAACTCTCAAAATTCAGTATGAAAATATCAGAATGCACAATGATGAAAGTGTGGCTAACTATTTCTTACATATAGATGAGATTGTTAATTGTATGAAAAACTTGGGTGAAGAAATAAAAGAAGTTACTTTGGTTGAAAAGGTTCTAAGATATTTGTCTTCTAAGTTTGATTCAAAATTTTCTGCCATAGAAGAAAACTGAATCTATAAAGCATTACCATGTCATAGCTGCACGGAATCCTAACTTCTTACGAAATGAGAAAAAGGGGATCATCAGACAGGACAGAAGCTACATTCAAAGCCTCAGGAAAAGGAGATTATAATGAGTTAGGACATATGTCAGAAGGAGAGGAAGAATCAAACTTTGTCAAGAACCTTCAACGGGGAACTGGAAGATTCAGAGGTAAGCTACCTTTCAAATGCTTTGCTTGTGGAAGAGTCGGTCACTATGTTGCCAAGTGTCCTCATAAAGATAAACTTGACAAAGGTAAGGAACCAGTTAGATGGAACATAAAACATAATGCCAGTAAGAAGAGCTATTATACACATGAAGATAGTGATGAATTTTCAAATAGTGATGAAGATGAACAGTGTAATGTTTATAGACTTTTGATGGCCTTTGAAGATGATGATTTCTTGGATGCTATAGATGAAGAAGGTCTTTATGAAGAAATTTATAAACTTAAAATTTGTTTATAGGAAAAGAATATGATTATAGATACTCTGACATTCCAACTTGCTGAAAGAGAAAAACACAATGAAAAGTTAGAATGTGAAATTGTGGGAATTAGAAAAGATATTGAGAAATCAAAAGCTCTTAATCTTAGATTTGGTAAAGGATATGAAACTTTAGATGAGATTATCGAAGTGCAACATTCTCTTCTAATTAAGACAGGTCTTGGATATACTGAAGAAGCGTCTCAAGCACAAAAGCCATCCACCTCTAAAATTTATCTTGATGCAGTAAGGAGAAGTGAACAGGTTGAAAATCGACAAAAAAAGCATAATACAGATCACCAGGTAAATTAGGGACAATTTACTTCAAGAATGAACAGAGATCACGAAGTAAATCGAGGGAAATATACTTCAAGGATGAACAAAAGCTATAATCAACCACAGGTAAATCATTCTCAATTTGCCTCAAGAATGGATGTCAATGGAAACTACAATCATTTGGTCAGTAGGTTTGATAATTGTAGGAATTTCTTCAATGGCCAATGTTTCTCGTGTCATAACTTTGGACACAAAGCTGCTTAATGTATTGCCTACAAGATGATCATGACTAGAGAAGCTCAAAAACAAAGAAGTATGACTGGGATCATGAAAAGGACCTACAATAACTTTTCTACTCTTGAGAATGAAATAGGATGTTCTATTTGTAACAACTTTGGTCATGAAGATTTTGAATGCAGGATTAGGTTTCGGAAAACAACTCAAAAGGAGCAAGTTTCATTGAGTCCGAAAACATGGAGAAAGAAAGAACCACAACCAGAAAGATGTGGGATAGCCTTACATGTGGAAGGACAGGAAAATCAGTGGTACATCGATAGTGGATGCTCGAAACATATGACAGGGGATAAAGAAAAACTTCAGTCATTAGGCCTTAGAAAAGAAGAAGGTCTCATTTTGAAATGACACCCCTGACTTCATAAAAGGTAAAGGTTTTGTTCTTTTGAAAGAAAAGGTCAAAGTTGGAAATGTTATGTATGTTGATGGCTTAAAGCATAATCTATTGAGTGTCAGTCAAATGTGTGATCAAGGAAATGAAGTAATATTTTGATTAAATGGATGCATTGTTCGTGAGCTTAATACAGGAGAAACAATGATCAAAGGCATAAGAACTCCAAATAATTTATACATACTCAAGGGAGGAAAACAACAATGCTATCTAAGCAAGAATGATGAACACTGGCTATGACACAAAAGATTGGGGCTTCTAAGCTTCTCTTAGATAAGGAAAGCATGCAAATATCAGGAAGTTCGTGATCTCCCTGACATCAGAATTCCAAGCAATACAATATGCAAATCATGTCAGTTTGATAAGAAAACCAGAACTAATTTCCCTGAGAAGGAAGGATCAGCCAGCAGGCTGCTTGAACTTGTCCATACTGATGTATGTGGTCAATCTAGGAAAAGGTCACCTCGAGGAGAAGAATACATTATATTGTTTATTGATAACTTTTCCAGGATGTGTTGGATAGGACTTCTGAAGCATAAAGACGAAGCTTTCGAAAATTTCAAAGCATTCAAAGCCTTGGTTGAAAATGAATCAGATTGCAGAATCAAGTGCCTCAGGTCTGATCGAGGAGGCGAATTTACCTCGGATGAATTTTTCGATTTTTGTGAAGAACATGGAATAAGAAGGGAACTCTCTATTGCAAGGACTCCTCAACAAAATGGAGTAGTGGAAAGGATGAACATAATGGTTCAACAAATGGCTCGTGCTATGCTTGATGAGTCTGGAACTCCCGCAACCTTCTGGGGTGAAGGCGCATTTGTTGCAGTTACTATTCTTAACAAGACAAACGTCTGGGTAAACAACACTCAAACTCCTCATGAACTTTGATATGGTAAGACTCCCACGGTAAAATACTTCAAAATTTTTGGAAGCAAATGTTACATCAAAAGGACTGATGAAAACCTTGGAAAATTTGAACCTATAGTAGATGAAGGCATTCTCCTCGGCTACTATCCCCACAGCAAGGGATATAAGTGTTACAATAAAAGGCTTGGAAAAATTGTTGAAAGTATTGATGTAGTGGTTGATGAAGAAGGAAACATTCATAGGTAGGTAAAATCCGAAGATTTCGAAAATGATGAGGACTATCCTTCAACATCAAATCATACTTATGATGAAGAAGAAACCCATGAGGCACTAGAAGAATAGATAAGGATAGAAGACAAGACTCCATCCAGGTACGTTCAGAAAAATCATCCAGAAAGTCAAATTTTGGGGCAGAAAGAGGCAAGTGTACAAACAAGAAGAACTATTTCAGAAGCTTCAAGCTATCTAGCATTGCTCTCCTCCACTGAACCACAAAATGTAAGAGAAGCACACAAATATGAATGCTGGGTCAAGGCCATGAATGAAGAACTGGAGCAGATTGAAAAGAATAAGACTTGGGAGTTGGTTCCTAGACCAAACGATAAGAATGTTATAGGGAGAAAACGGATATTCAAAAATAAGCTAAATGAAAATGGAGATGTTATTAGAAATAAGGCCAGACTTGTTTGTAAAGGGTATGCACAACAAGAAGGTATAGGCTTTGAAGAAACTTTTCACTAGTTTCTAGACTTGAGGCCATAAGAATGTTCCTTGCTCTTTCTAGCTTTCAGTAGTTCAAAGTATTTCAAATGGACGTGAAATTTACCTTTTTGAATGGATACTTTGATGAAGAAGTGTATATTGAGCAAGAAGATGGGTTTATCCTTGGAAATGATCCAAAACTTGTATGCAAACTCAAAAGGGCTCTCTATGGACTTAAACAGGCTCGAAGGGCTTGGTATTATCGTTTGGATAAGTATCTCCATCAACAAGGTTTTACAAAAGGATCAACAGATAGCAATCTAAATATAAAAATTGATAATGATAAATTTCTAATACTTGTTGTGTATGTTGATGATATCATCTTTGGTAGTAATGAAGAATACATGAGTCAAAACTTTGCCTTGGTGATGCAAAAAGAATTTGAAATGTCCCTGCTTGGTGAGCTCACATATTTTCTTGGTTTACAAGTCCAACAAAACAAAGATGGTATTTTTCTATCACAAACCAAGTATCTCAAGCAAATCTTGAAGAAATATGGGATGGAGAATTCAAAACCAGTATGTACCCCTATGGTAATAGGATGCAGCCTCAGCACAAATCATGAATCAACAGTAGTACATCAACCAACCTATAGATCCATGATTGGTAGTCTACTCTATCTAACATGTACCTGACCAGACATTATGCATGCAGTGGGAATAGTTGGAAGGTTTCAGACAAATCCAAAGGAAACTCATCTTCAAGCAGTTAAGAGAATTTTCAAGTATCTTCAAGGAACTCAAAACTATGGCTTATGGTATCCTAGAGATACAGATCTCACACTTCATGCATATAGAAATGCAGATTGGGTAGGAAGTGTGGATGATAGAAAAAACACTAGTGGTGGTGCATTCTTCATGGGTTCCAGATTAGTATCTTGGTTAAGCAAGAAACAAAGTTCAATTGCTTTATCTACAGTTGAAGTAGAATATGTGGCTGTTGCATCTTGCTGCACACAACTCCTTTGGATGATGCAAACATTGCAAGACATTCAAATCACTTGTACTCCACCTATCTCCATTTTTTGTGATAATACAAGTGCAATTAGTATTTCAAATAATCGAGTCATGCATTCGAAGACCAAGCACATACCTATCAAATATCATTTTCTCCGGGAACAAGTGCTTGAACAAAAGGTCAAATTAGAGTATGTTCCCTCCAAGGAACAAGTTGCTAATATACTCACCAAACCACTGCCCAAGGAGACATTTGAATACCTCAGACAAAAGCTGGGAGTAGTTGATGCATCATCTTGCAGTTGAAACTTGTTTGTTTAAGAGATTAATGGTTGTACGCGAGTTTCATGTGGAGAATCCGCGTACATACGCTGGTTTCTGTGGATTCAATCGCGTATATGTTGGTTTGAAGATAATCAGTGGGCCAGGCTCAGGATGAAAAGAGTCTGATATGGGTCTGTTAGAGACCATCTGGCACAGGTTCAGGGGGAGCATATAGTCTTCTAATAATGCATTGTTGGCATTATCTTATAAGGTCTTGGTTCAATTTCATAGTTGTTTTGGTTTCAGGTGGAATAGGTGTAGAGGGAGAACATGGTTGCTGTTCTGAATGATGATTGACAGATGCTGCTAATGATAGTTGTTGATAACTATCATAGTCTTGCTGTAGATATTTCATCTCTATGTCACGTATTTATTTTCTTATCAAGGTCATGTAATGGCCTATCTTCATTTCCCCACTATGCCTAGGATGGATGATGTAATGTTCTTGTTTTATCATGTGTAAATTCTTGGTCTATCCCCACTTGGTTGGGTGGATGAGTCAATATTGGTATATTCCCACTTGGTTGGGAGATGGATGTATGTATGACCCTCTGGTGATAGGAAGGTCATTTATGATGTATAAAGTCATGTTTCTTCTTGCAGACCTTGCCTGCAGTCATGGGGAGCTTGGACAACACATCAGAGTAGATATTTCAACATGTACTTAGGGGGAGCATAACCCTTTACCCTTGATGTCAAAGGGGGAGAATGACTTTGAGTGACTTGGGGTTGCCATCAAGTCCAAAGGGGGAGATTGTTGGCATTATGAAACAGGTTTGGCACTATGACATAGGTGTTGTCCTTGATGGCAACTCACTCAAATGGCAGATCATAGCTCAGGCTCTCAGATTGAAAGAAAAAGAGATATATGCAAATTCCTCTTAACCAAGCCACGTATACATGTGGGATTGCTGATCAAAAGTCGCCTATACATATGCACGCACTTTCATGCAAATAAAAGCACGTACATGTGGGAAAACTTATTTTTGGTCCATGGTATTTAGTCCGTTATATTTGGATCTATAGTTTTGGACCGTGGTATTGCGTCCAAAGTGTTGAACCCAGGTATTGGGTCCCTAGTATTGGTTCTAAATGGTTTTGGACCATTGTATTGAGTAAGGCCTAAGACTATAAAAGGGGAAGGAGATCATTAGGCAAAAGGAAGAAAAAAAGTATTGAATATCTTATGAAGAGCAAGATCTAGAATTGGGTTATGGTGCATTGCTGGATCTTGTTAACACCCAGGTTGTTCCCTATGACTCCCAAGGGAATACAGCCGGGGTAACCACTAACCAATCTTTGGACTACAGCTTCTAGCCCAGCTATAATCAGAGAGGGCTCTCTCTGTAAGATTTGTCTCTGTTTTATGGAGTTTTTAGGCTAGTTATGAGGTAAAGGTTTGTTTGTTTTGTGTTTGGTTGGGAGGATGATTTCTGATAGTTTTGAAATGTTCCCTGCAGGTAAACTAATCCATTGGGAAATGGAGTCTGTAGCTGTTGGTTTCTTGGGATCCTGACTTGGTGCAGCTGGAATTACAGGGCCTTTATATATTTCGTGAAACAAACTGTAGATTGTGATAATGAAGTGTGAACAACCAGTGAAAAATAGTTAAGAATTCTTCACTAAGCTGGGATGTGAGAAAGGGATGTATTCCCCAGGAGAAAAACTTGAATTCATGAAACAATAGATCACTGTGATGATATAGTGTGAAAGGTAGCAATTAAGAATTACACTTTCATTACCATAACTGAAGAAAAACATTTATAATAGCTTAGATTGAGTTCAGGGTAATCTGTGATTAAATCCTGACACTATTCTTTTTCCTTGCTATTAGATATCTAAAACATGGGAAACATGAATGATATATGAAAGAAAACAAACATATACCAAAGAGTAACAAGAAAACTTATTGAGCCATGAGATATGCAGGAATCCTGCAACATTCAGCCATACACCAGCAAGACATCAAGAGACACAAAGCTTTGGAAATTCCATCATCCTTTGTATTAATTCTCTGAAGATTTATAGTAGAAGAGGAGCAGAATAGATATCAAAAGATTTCTTACATCCAATGTCCAACCCCTGCTAACAAATGCGAGGGGGAATATATAGAAGTCTATTACGAAATATCTCAGGCATTGAGTCATCTGAGAGGGAAAGTATCTTCACTAACTCGTACAGAGATTGCAGGTGAAACGTTATTGCAATCTTTAATGAACTTTAAAGGCTCTTAACTCCTATCAGAACAATTTTGACCTTTGGAGCTCACGGAGTCGGTTGAGCGCTTTGATATAACTGCTGAATGACGTGTCTGTGCAGCTGTATCTTGCTGTAGCTTCTCGGCCCTATCACCTGTGACTGCTGATGCTGCTATGGTGGCCGAATACTTGTGCTGAGTTGGCTCAGCCTCTTTCTACACACCTACTGATGTGTCTTTGTCTTCCTGTGTATGAAAATTAAAACATTTTCAAAAAAAGAAAAATTACAATTACTAACTTTGATTTAACAGTAATCGTATCAACTCTTCCCACACATCTGGTGCAGGCAACTGATGCTTCAAAATTGACCCCATGGTCTCATCGGCCTCTGTATATTTGTAAAAATGAGGAGGCTCATCAAACAAATGTGTGATCTCATTCAGAATAAAAAATAGGTTTTCTACCCTGTTGAAGAGGGTCTGCCCTGGTATTGGTCCTGTCTCTGTTGATGAACTGCCTACCTCTGAGATCTGATTTCCTGCAAAAGTGTTTACTCTCTTGGCATATTTCTCATGTGAGAGCAATTTTCTTGATCGCTCCAGCAAGCTAGGTAGACCCCTGTTTTGCAATGCCAAAAACTTGTTCTGAAACTTGTTGATGTCGGCTTGCATGTCCTGGACTCTTCGTTCCAGGGTTTGGATCAGGTTTCTCAATGTCAGGACCCTTTTGAATAGTGAGATAGTCTCTGTCCTGTTTCTAATTCCCATTTTAATGAGTTGGGAACTTGTTTTGTAGTTCAGCGCATTAATCATTCTAGTGGCAAAGTCAGTCATACTGCCTAGAGATGCCCTTGCTCGTTGTATTTCTCTATGTGCTTTTCCAATGAGCGTTATTTGCTCATGGATGGCCTCGATATATTCCCACTGATCTGTAATAGATTGGCCAATATGGCCCCATATGACCCTCTTGAGCTCAGATGTGACTTTGTCTAATGTGAGCTCTTTCTCCAGATCAGTTATCCTTTTCTTGAGGGCCTTTACCTCCCTCTCTCTTTCTGCCACATTCTGCTTGGACTTGTCATATTTTTTGTTGATTTTTGCCAGACTGTCCTTGGCTTGATTCAGCTCAGACATCTGGGACTCCAAAACCTGAATTTTGTTCCTCAGCTTCTGCATGTCTAGGCTTTCAGCCTGCTCCGTTGTTGGTGTTGAGGTGGATGGTTCTGCCTGCTGTACCTGTTGGCTGGGAGGGGCAGTGGCTTGAGGGATCTCCTCAAGATTTATTGTTTCTGGAGGTGGCTGTGAGGTTTGTCCCGCCTCCTTTTGCTGTAATGCTACCTCTAATGTGGCCTCTGATTCCTGCAGCTTTTCCTGAGTTTGGAGGAGCTCTTTGTATAGTGTCATTAGTAGAGCAGCTGCATCCTTTTCCTACCTTTGCTGGGCAACCTCTTCTGCTTGTGGGTGAAGATTTGCCGGGATTTTCAACATCTTTTTTAATGTTGCCATATTAGCATCCCTTAGCTTCAGGATTTCTTGGACGGCTTTAACATCTTTTGGATCATGCCCAAGCTCTATTATAACTTCTTCCAGAGCTTTGATCCTATTGTCCTTAGCTTGAGAGGAAGCCCTTTCCAACTCAAGCTGTGCAGCAGTGTTATTCAGGCTATTCTGCAGCCTGTTAGTTTATTAGGGTCTTGTCTGCCAATGTGGCATAGACCATCTCACCCGTCTGTTTATGCAGCTCTATTTGATCCATTGGGTGTATGTCTTTTGACAGGACCTCCAGATTGGTCCTGATGTAATCTGCAGCTGATTGTGGTTGCTGCACTGTTGGTGTAAAGTGGCTCATGATCATTTTCCCTTCATGTGCATCAAATGCAGACATGAGCCTTTGTTGGTTGGTAAGAGCCATATTCAGCAAGTGATTGTAAAGTTGCAGCTTCAGTGGTTCATTTCTTCTCTTTATATCCTTAAATTGCTGTTTAATGCTTTTTTCTCCTCCCCTCCTCTGTCCTGAGGAGCTCACCTCTCCTACTGCTGCACTGTCTTGCTCTTGTTGTAAAGAGTTGGTTGAGGCCTCCATGCTGGGCAGGCCTGTTCCTGAAGTTTGCCCCATTGGCATCTCTTCTTCAGAGAAGGGATTCAGTCTTTGCCTCTTCTCTGGTGATGCAGTTAGGGGCGTTTCCCTATCTCTTTTCCTACTCACGTCCTCCCTCTGAGAGGTTTGGAAGACAGATGAGTCAATTCTTGAGTCTTGCCTTGGGGGTGCCATTTGTGCTGGCTGCTGCTGGGTGGCCATTGGGGCCTCTACTGTTTGTTCCCCCTGCACCTGTTGGTCCTTTTGCTATTGTTCCTGCTAGGGTGACTACACTTGACCCTGTTGTGCTTGCGGCTCTTCCATATCCTTCTCCTTGCCTTTACTCTGAGCCTGGCCTGTGGTTTGAACTGTTTCTTGCTGTGCTGCAGATGATGAGGCAGCTTCTCCTGATTGAGGCTTTGGCAGAGCAAATACTTGTGAAGGAGATTCCAAGTCAGCCATTTTTAATAGATTCCTTCTAGCTCTTTCATTTAATTCTTCTTGAGTGACTGGTTCCTCCAGTGTGTTCCTTCTCCATTTTGGCTGGTTGGCAAATCGTTCAATGTGGGGCAAGCTCACATGTTCATAGCTAGAGAGCTTAAATTTTTTAGCCTCCTGAGTGATATGGATTGATTAGGGTCATAGGGCTTCCAAAGGAAGCTGTGTTTCAGGCCAAGGCATTCTAGTTTCCTGTCAGCTTCGTTCCAGCCTTCCCTTTTGTTTAAGACAAGGTGGCCCAATTGATTTTTTACCTTTAGCTGTGCCTTCTTGCCCTTGCCTACAAAGTGTATCATATCGGCATTGCCAAATTGCCTGAAATATTCTAGGGCAAACAGTCTCATAGGCACATACTTAGGCAATCTGTATGGGCGTAACTCACACCCATATATTCTGATTACCGTATAGTGTTAGTAAAAGTACCAATCCACTATTCTGTATACCTTGGATAGCTGCAGAATCCTCTGCATCTCATCAGTCAGTCTTGGAGGAGGTGAGCTTAAGAATAAGGACATGGCTACATGGATGAAGAGGTCTATGAACTCATAGTATGTATATGGGGAGTAGGTGCTGTTATGAAACACCGAGGTCCAGTACACCACTGACCTTGGATTGCCTGCTGCATCTATTCTCTTAATCTCAAAGGAGAACTTCTCATGTTGATGGTAAAGAATGAGGTGGTAGATGTAGGAGGTGTATCTGAACACCTTCTCTCTGGACAGGTTCAAGAACTGCTCATGCATCTTATCTGAAATATATGTTGCATAGTCATAACAGATTGGAGTCTTGCCAGGGGAGAACAGAGTCATCATTACTAGCACCGTTTCATCAACAAACTCCAGTGACTTGTACCCCAGAATGGAACTAATCATATATGCAAGATCAACACCCAGTTGATTGAGGTAGCCATCAAAAATTGGAGGGTGTAGCACAGTGTCAGAGTTTGTAATGAACAATTGGTTGAGCTTTAGGATTTGTGCATGTGTTAGTATCTTGGCTCCATGGTTAATCAAATTCGTTAGAGACAAGGGGACCAGTTTCTTCTGGGTGTTGAACTGCAGCATCTCTCTGACGGCCTCAGGGGTCATGTAGAAAACCACCGCACCTGTAGGGTCAAGCACAGCCCTTTGCATGGGGTCATAGCAGATAACACATAGATGAATCAGGTCAGGGAACTGGTTGACCTGAGGGAGCTTGAATATTGGGAGGAAGGAATCCCAAATGCCTAGTATGTCTATTCCATCCTTATGTTTGGCCTTAAGCTCATTTAGTAGATGAAGGTGGAACTTGCATTTCGATGAGGAGTCCTCTGAGATTTGGTAGTCTAGGTCTGCCAAATCCTGCCACTCCAGCTCTCTCTGAGGGGCATTCAAGGGAGCAACATTGAGGGCAACTGGTGCAACTGGAGTCTCCATGGTTGTTTGGATTCTGATTGGTGGATAAACTTTTGTTTCTTAGGCCGGAAGAGCACTACCTGAGTGAAGAGGAAAATTGAAAATACAAGGTAACAGGGCAAGTCCACAGCAATTGAAATACTGTTTTGGTTCCTTGAGAAGGCAAGTTATAATGTCTAACAGGCCTTCCTCAGCAATTGAGTGCAGGTTATGGTTTCTAGTTCACGACTACGCGAACAAAGAATGCGGGTTTTTCACTGAAATTGCAGTCCAAATGGCTCGGCTAGTGAAATTCGATCGTCAATTTTTCAAGAGGGAGTTGGGTGTAAGTAGTTTTCTGGTGAATTTAGGCGTTTTCTGTGCTTAACGTAATTTTTAGCATTTACAGAGAAAACCAGGCTTCAGAGAGGTTTTCACGGACAAATACCTGGTAGATTGATGGCTTGGGTCGGAACAGCAGGTGGGTATGTGCGCTGAAGAACTCCTGAGTGTTTTGAGCAGGTTGGTGAATTCTTCGTCGTGAAACGCATGTAGAGAGCGCATCAATGTTTTTTGCAAAAAGTGTGAAAAAATGCGAAATTTTTGACAAAATATGGCTTTTTCGGGTCATTGGCGCCTTTTTAAAATGACGTCAGTAGGTGGGTTCGGGTCAGATGATGTCAGCATGACGTCATCAGGTGATGTGGCAGCCTAAGACCAGTCCACAGGGGTGGTGAGGTGGCGTATAGGTGGACCAGTGGTGGGGGCGGCGCGGTCGTGGCGCTGACATAGGTGGTAAGAGGATGCTGACATATGCGGACAGGTGGCGCGATATCGGGCTACCTCTTATACGGCGGGGAATCTGTCAGAGGGCGCTCCGTTGGATTCTGGAGGCGACGTGTGGACCCCGCACGACATCAGCATCTGACAGATATCGAACGATATCTGTCGGACGTCGGGGCCGCTCCGAAATTCACGACGACCGTCGGATTAAAGGGGATTGATCGGACGGTTATCGGGCTAGGGATCTGCACGGGCAATACGGTCATCGAGCGGGTATTTAAATAATAATTATCTTTGAAACTTGCGCCCGGCAGGACCCTTTGGAATATCTAAAAATTCAATGGTTCTGTAATGTATTTCTTCGTTAAATTACATGCAACCATAAACTTTGAAAAAAGGCGGAAACTATGGTTTATGAAAGTTTTATTCGCGAAATGGATCAGGGTACCAAAACTTAGGATAAAAGGGCTTTTCGATGAAATTTTTCATATAAACAGCGGAACTGGGTCCCGACCTTAGGACAAGGCGGGGAAAGTGGGTTCTTAGGCATTTTTCACTTTTGAGGGGGTATAAGGGTAAAAAGGGGTTTTTTCCAAGGTTTTTAGGGCAAAATGAAGGATTGAATGGACCAATGAGTGCTGGGGAGATAGGAGGTTAGGCTTGGGTTCTTGAGCTAACCAAGTGTTAATTCAATTCCCTAGTAGTGAACCATATGGCTATAATGCCAAGGAGGGGGTATTTATACAATGCTTAGGATTTATACACCATGGTGTTATAGTAGTAGGGAAAGGGTTACATAGGGAGTTAAATAATACAAGTTAGAGGTCAATATGGAGGGAGAAGGTGAATGAAGAGTGGTATCACTAAGTTTTCTTGAAAACAACTTAGTTTAAAGAGTAGATCAAAATGAAAAGATCTTTACACAAAGAAATGTGGCTTCTAAAGGCCATAAGAACCAACCTAACCTTGAACTCTTTCATAATCACAGCTAGTGAAGGGATATTAGTAATGAGTGGTAGACAAAGGGAAAAGGGGAAGTTGGACATGCTCCATTGTGTTGTTTTCCTTGTATCTGGTTAGCAAAGTTCCATCTTGGAAGAAACACCACTTCTACAACCCCATCTACCTACCCAACTATTTTGCCTAGCATTTTTTTGTTTCTTCTTGGAGGGTGCATTTGGACTTGCAGACCCTCTATGTGCCTTTTCTTTTCCCTTGGCTTTTTGCTTTGATTTCCTATCTAGCACTACCCTTATTTCTTCCAAGGCCCCAGATTAAGCAGTTGGGAACCTTAGTTTCTCTGCCTA
>APFE031309122.1:34396-44956 GCA_000404065.3 Pinus taeda | reverse complement strand
AAGATGAGGGATTAATTTCTCCAATGAAATCCAAGCCCCATTGCTGAAATGGTCTTTCTGTTGCAATTGGCTTTAGAGGTAGAGGCAGTAATTGTCTCTTTCCTTCAAACACTTGACATTTATGGCATGCAGTGGTGAATCTCTTTACATCAGAGAAAATAGTAGGCCAATAGTATCCAACCCTCAGTATTTTATCCACAATGGACTTCCAATATAGATGCCCACCACAATCACCTGCATGAAATTCTTCCATGATCTTATTAGCTTCATTTTCAATTAAACAGTTTAATAAGATGCCCTCATGGTTTTTCCAGAACAGATTTCCTTCCATGACACAAAATTTTAAAGCTTTCATTTTTAAGAACCTACATTTAGTTTTGGATAGTCCTGGGGGAGCAAATAGGTTTTGTAACACATAACAAATATCAAAATACCAGGGGGATTGTTCAAAGGCTACATTGATCTTTGGAGTCGCCAGCTCCGGTTCACTGTCCAGTTGGTTGATGTCTAGGGCTTGGAAATTTGTTTCAGAAATTAATTTGGCTAAGCCCTGCCCTTTTATTAGTTTTGTAGGCTTTATTTCTATGTCAAATTCAAGAATGTTTGCAATCCATTTTCCTCTTCTACCCTCCAAGTTTTCTTGAGTGAGTATATCTTTGACAATTGGGCTTGGCACATAGGCTATTATATGGGAGTATAGGATGTAAATCCTAAAGTCCTTAATAACTTTAACCAAAGCATATGCTTGTTTTTCCATGATCTGGTACTTGAGGGGTGCATCTCTAAGAGCTTTACTAAAGAAAGAAATGGGTTTCTCATTCCCTTGGTCATCTTTCTGTAGTAAAACTACAGCAATTGTGTGTTGAGAAGCAAAGGAAAATATGATGAACTCTTTATCAAACTGAGGGTTGGTTAAGACAGGGGTTTGAGTAAGGGCAAACTTGATGCCTTCAAACGCTTGATTTGCTTCTACAGTCCATTTTACTTTTGAATCCTTTTTAAGCATGTTATTAAGCAATCTTCTCAGCTCAGCTAGGTTTGGGATAAACCTTCTTAGAAAGTTGATTTTCCCCAAAAAGGCTTGTAATTCCTTTATATTCCTTGGATGGGGCATTTGTTGGATGGCCTGGATTCTGTCTGCGTCAATTCTGATGCCATCTTTGGAAATGATGTGACCCAGCAGTTTCCCTTCCTCTAGACCAAACAAGGATTTTTTAGGGTTTAAGGAAATTCCATATTTCCTACAAGTTGTGAATATCTGCCTTAGATGTTTCAAGTGGTCTTGGTCAGATTTGGAAAAAGGTGTGAGATCATCTAAATAAATGACAAGAAAGTCATGAATCTCTTTAGAAAAAGCAATATCCATTGCTCTTTGGAATGTAGCCCCTGCATTTTTAAACCCAAAAGGCATTTTAACATATTTAAAGGTTCCCCATGGGGTTGTAAATGCAGTTTTGTCCTGATCATCAGGATGAACCAGGATCTGGTTAAAACCTGAGAACCCATCAAGCAAGGAAATCCTTGAGACCCCCACTAGTCTCTGCAAGATGTGATCCATATTGGGTAAAGGGTAATTGTCTTTTAAGGATACTTGATTCAGGTTCCTTAGGTCAACACAGAGCCTTATTTCACCAGTTTTCTTCCTTGTAGGGACTAAGTTTGAAATCTGATTGGTGCTATAATGCCTGCTTTAAACATCTTTTGTACCTCTTGTTCCATTGCTGGGAGGAGCATAGGATTGATTCTCCTCAGTTTTTGTTTAAAGGGCTTCTGGTTTGGCTTTAGTGGGATAGTGTGTTGTATTATAGAGGTGTCATAGGATTTTATATCCTCATAACTCCATGCAAACACATCCTGAAATTCCTTAAAGAGGTCAATGTATTTGGGCTTTTGGTCAGGAGGTAATGCAGCAGATAGTTTTATGATTTTGGGTTTTTTAACCGTCCCAATGTTATGCTCTTCTATGGTAGTGTTGATGGGTTGCAATTTAGGTTTATTGGGAACGTCATTGGAATCAAAAATGTCTTCCAAAGGAGCTAAGCCTATTGGAAGACAATTATATTTTAATTGTATCACCTCAATTTCATAATCACCTATATCCTCATATTTACCTTGTTGGATTTCTTGTATGTTGTGTTGGTTGAAGATTGTAGGATGTAGCATTTGATTAGATGTTTTGGGTGATATTGCTTGGTTATTGTGTTTACCATGTATTTGTGGTTGATTTTCTGTCTCAAGTATTTGTGATTGACTTGCTGTCCCAGTGTCTATGTTTAGACCTGAAAACTCTTCTTGTAAAGTCAGAAAATTGTTTCTTTGTGTGTCATTATCAAACACCTGCCAGTCCTTTACATTGTTTGGGACAGATGGTCTTTGTTTTACTTCAACTGTGAAACAGTGATGGGGCTCAAAAGGAAGCTTGCAGGTACTTGCAAACGTGGCTAAACTATGAGCATGAAGGTTTTGAGCCCTGGAAATTTTGGTAATCTGGAATTCAGTGAAGGACTCTAGTAGCTCAATTGCAGCAGACCTATAAGACCCGAGTCTTCTGTCGTTGGTAAAAAAATTGCCTTTCACTTGTTGGATAACTAGGTCAGAGTCTCCTAAGATTGATACTTTCATGGCTTGTAGGGATGGTATTAATTTGAGGCCTAGTAGGAGAGCTTCATACTCATCCATGTTGTTAGTGCATTTGAAGTTTAGTCTATAGGCTCTGCCTTCTGCATGGCTGTTTTGTTTATTATGTATCCAAACTCCAGCTCCTGCCCCTAACTTGTTAACTGATCCATCAAATTCTAGGAACCATAGGATCTCCTGCTCTAGGCGAAGTTGAATAGTATCTCTGTGGTCTAGACTTAGGAGTTTAGGTCCTTTATTTCATTTGACTTCTAGGGCAATTTTCCCATTTGGTAGGATCAGCTTAGTTTCTAGAGGAGCAGTTTGTTTGTTAGACTCCTGATCTTGTTTAGGTGTCTTGGTTTCATCACTATTTGACTTGTCCTCTAGAATGCTTCCATCTTTTGATTCAACCAATGTTTCTAAGTCAGGGTTTCCTTCATTAATATTCTGATCTGTTTTGATTATCTGGATTTCTTCATTGTTTGTGTTACCTGTATTGTCATTGAACAGAATATATGAGTCTATGTCAGAATGGACAACATATATGGGGAAATTTTGAGGCTTTTCCTCAGTGCTGACCATGTACTTCATGAGCGATTCTCTGTATAGTCTCTTGGGTTGACCAAAGACTGTAATTGTAGCATATGACATGTCCAATTGAAGGGACCCTTGAAGTTTAGCCCCTCATGATCTTGATAATAACATCCCATACTTGGGTGGGATATCAGCAACAACAACATCCATCAAGATTGTTTTATTTGGGTATTGGACCAGGGATACACATAAGTCTTTTATTAGGCCTAGACATTTAACTTGGCTGGAATCAAATGAGAACAGGTCCTTGTATGGCCTAGTGATATCTAGATTCAGCCTTTCCATGATAGATTTTGGCATCAGGTTATGAGAGGCACCTGAGTCAAACATTGCATTGTGTAATATCTTGTCTGGATATGCAAGCTAACATAAAATGGTAATATCCCTGTGCCTGTTGTTTTCCCATCAACCTCTGGACCAAACAACAATTCAGGGGTGTCATCCAACACATTTACATTGTCTTTGCTTTGATTGAGTTGGAGGGACTTCTCAATCTGTTGTTTATAGATGTCATTCTTGGCTAGCTCTGCAAGAGGAATGGCTATTTTTAGTTTGGCAATTTCGGCTTCCAAGTTAAAGGGTTTCTCAGATTGGGCCTTAGTGTTGTGGGTGACCACCTTTTCTTTATTTGGCAAAGTTTCTTCTTGATCTTGGGGCTTGTGTTTTTCATTCACCTCTTGAGGCCTTTTGCTTGGATTGGGATGTACAGATGATGTAGCTGGTGGATTTTGTATTTGTTCAGTAACTTCTTCAATAGTTACTTCCTTTGTGAGTGAATCAGTTGTATTCATTGGTTCTGTTACTATGGCAATCTTGGGCTGCAGTCTGTCCTTGGTTTTTTTAGGCTGTGTTATGTTTACAGTCCTACTTCTTAGTTTGTACTGTTTATGGACTTCATAGACAGCTGTGTCATAGCCTTGTTTGAAATCAAATGATTCACCTGACTTTGTTTGGAATTGTTTACGATCTTCTTCTTCATGATCTTCTTGACTTAGGAAGACTTGGTGCTCATCATCAAGACCCATTAGGTGGATATGGGTGTCATCCACTTGCTTATCTGATGTGGATGTTTCAACATAGTTTTCTTGAAATGGAGGTCTTATTTCTGGATCATTATTAGTCTTACCCACATTAGGGTTTTGATTCCTCCTAAAGTTTGGATTCCTATTGGAGTTGTTTGGTGGTGCTTCCCATGAAGACTTCCTCTCCACATATTCTACCCTGTCACCCAACCTCTTCATACCAGAAATTATTGCATCTAATTTCTGGTCAAAGGCTGAGGGTTCCTCTTTAAAGGCAACTCTCTTTTCTAATCTAGCCCTGTTCTTCTTAGCAATCAGGTTTGCCTCAACTGTGACAGCAACCTTCTGAGCTTCTTCAAGGGTTTGCGGGGCTCTTTCTTTTAATTGGTAGGCCATATCAGGGTCAAAACCATCAGTGAATTTGTATAAGGCCAAATCAGGGGGAGGTCTTAGGTTTTGGGGTATTGCATTATATACATTATTAAACCTGGAACAGTACTCCAGAACTATTTCTTGGGGACCTGTCTTAATCATGTCATATTCACCGAGTATATGTAGGGGATCCTTCTTTTTCTCCCATCTGTTTGTGAAGGATTGGTAGAGCTCATCAGGGGTGGTGATGGTATTTGCAGGAAGTGATCTGAACCAAGTTCGAATATCACCTGTTAATATTTGGACAAAGATTCTCATCCTCACACTCTCATCATCTATCTCATAGTTTTCAAAATGATCTTGCATTCTCTTAGCATGCTGAATAGCAGAGTAAGGGCCAGTGGAGTCAAAATATGAGATTTTGGCTTGGTAATCTTGAGGTAGAGCCACAGGATTGGCAGGTAATTGCAGAGGTGCATACCTCATAGCCATTTTCACAAGGTTTTGGGGATTGACAAGGACAACTGGGATAAAAGGAACAGTGGGTACCATAGGGGTAATAGGTATGGAATGATTTAGAGTGTTGGTCAAGGGGGTATGTGTGGGGGAAGAAGATGTGGGTGGAGGGCTGTGAGATGTGGATGGGGAACTAGGGGAATTAGGGGTGGAACGGAAAAGTACTTTTATTGGAGTGGAGATGGGGTTGGGGTGAACTGTCTCTGGACTAAGGTCAGCAAGATTATCTGGCCCTGCTGCTTCTTAATGAGTTTGGAGATTGTATTAGGATTTTCAAAGACAGTAGGAGGGTTTGGGTCAGGATTAGCCCTAGTGTACCGAAGGTTCTTCTTGGGAGCCAGCTTCTGAGCTGGTCCTTTCAAGTTTTTGAAAAATATTTGTATAGCAAGGACTGGACAGGAGATTGAAAGGGCTGTATGTGTCTCCAAATGAGTATAAAGGATATCTGAATGAACTCTTCCTTAAGGCTTTAAGTGTTGATACAGAGACAACTTTTAAGGCTTCTTGACTGATATTCAGATTTCAAGTGTAGTTTTAGCAGAGATACTGTATTTTCTCAATCCTGAAGAGTCCCCAGTGGAGTCGCCATTTATGTTGACACCCAGGTTGTTCCCTATGACTCCCAATGGAATACGGCCGGGGTAACCACTAACCAATCTTTGGACTACATCTTCTAGCGCAGCTGTAATCAGAGAGGGCTCTCTCTGTAAGATTTGTCTCTGTTCTATGGAGTTTTTAGGCTAGTTATGAGGTAAAGGTTTGTTTGTTTTGTGTTTGGTTGGGAGGATGATTTCTGATAGTTTTGAAATGTTCTCTGCAGGTAAACTAATCCATTGGGCAATGGAGTATGTAGCTGTTGGTTTCTTGGGATCCTGACTTGGTGCAGCTGGAATTACAGGGCCTTTATATATTTCGTGAAACAAACTGTAGATTGTGATAATGAAGTGTGAACAACCAGTGAAAAGCAGTTAAGAATTCTTCACTAAGCTGGGATGTGAGAAAGGGATGTATTCCCCAGGAGAAAAACTTGAATTCCTGAAACAATAGATCACTGTGATGATATAGTGTGAAAGGTAGCAATTAAGAATTACACTTTCATTACCATAACTGAAGAAAACATTTATAATAGCTTAGATTGAGTTCAGGGTAATCTGTGATTAAATCCTGAGACTATTCTTTTTCCTTGCTATTAGATATCTAAAACATGGGAAACATGAATGATATATGAAAGATAACAAACATATAACAAAGAGTAACAAGAAAACTTATTGAGTCATGAGATACGCAGGAATCCTGCAACATTCAGCCATACACCAGCAAGACATCAAGAGACACAGAGCTTTTGGAAATTCCATCATCCTTTGTATTAATTCTCTGAAGATTTACAGTAGAAGAGGAGCAGAATAGATATCAAAAGATTTCTTACATCCAATGTCCAACCCCTGCTAACAAATGCGAGGGGGAATATATAGAATTCTATTACAAAATATCTCAGGCATTGAGTCATCTGAGAGGGAAAGTATCTTCACTAACTCATACAAAGATTGCAGATGAAAAGTTATTGCAATCTTTAATGAACTTTAAAGGCTCTTAATTCCTGTCAGAACAATTTTGACCTTTGGAGCTCACGGAGTCGGTTGAGCGCTTTGATATAACTGTTGAATGACATGTCTGTGCAACTATATCTTGCTGTAGCTTCTCGGCCTTGTCACCTGTGACTGTTGATGCTGCTCTGGTGGCCGAATACTTGTGTTGAGTTGGCTCAGCCTCTTTCTACACACCTGCTGATGTGTCTTTGTCTTCCTGTGTATGAAAATTAAAATATTTTCAAAAAAAGCAAAATTACAATTACTGACTTTGATTTAACAGTAATCGTATCAACTCTTCCCACACATTTGGTGCAGACAACTGATGCTTCAAAATTGACCCCATGGTCTCATCGGCCTCTGTATATTTGTAAAAATGAGGAGGCTCATCAAACAAATGTGTGATCTCATTCATAATAAAAAATAGGTTTTCTACCCTGTTGAAGAGGGTCTGCCCTGTTATTGGTCCTGTCTTTGCTGATGAACTGGCTTCCTCTGAGATTTGATTTCCTGCAAAAGTGTTTACTCTCTTGGCATGTTTCTCATGTGAGAGAAATTTTCCTGATGGCTCCAGCAGGCTAGGTAGACCCCTGTTTTGCAATGCCAAAAACCTGTTCTGAAATTTGTTGATGTCGGCTTGCATGTCCTGGACTCTTCGTTCTAGGGTCTGGATCAGGTTTCTCAATGTCAGGACCCTTTTGATTAGTGAGATAGTCTCTGTCCTGTTTCCAATTCCCATTTTAATGAGCTGGGAACTTGTTTAGTAGTTCAGCACATTAATCATTCTAGTGGCAAAGTCAGGCATACTGCCTAGAGATGCCCTTTCTCGTTGTATTTCTCTATGTGCTTTTCCAATGAACGTTATTTGCTCATGGATGGCCTCAATATATTCCCACTGATCTGTAATAGATTGGCCAATATGGCCCCATATGACCCTCTTGAGCTCAGATGTGACTTTGTCTAATGTGAGCTCTTTCTCTAGATCAGTTATCCTTTTCTTGAGGGCCTTTACCTCCCTCTCTCTTTCTGCCACATTCTGCTTGGACTTGTCGTATTTTTCATTGATTTTTGCCAGACTGTCCTTGGCTTGATTCAGCTCAGACATCTGGGACTCCAAGACCTAAATTTCATTCCTCAGCTTCTGCATGTCTAGGCTTTCAGCCTGCTCCGTTGTTGGTGTTGAGGTGGATGGTTTTGCCTGCTGTACCTGTTGGCTGGGAGGGGCAGTGGCTTGAGGGATTTCCTCAAGATTTATTGTTTCTGGAGGTGGCTGTGAGGTTTGCCCTGCCTCCTTTTGCTATAATGCTGCCTCTAATGTGGCCTCTGATTCCTGCATCTTTTCCTGAGTTTGGATGAGCTATTTGTATAGTGTCATCAGTAGAGCAGCTGCATCCTTTACCTGCCTGAGCTGGGCAACCTCTTCTGTTTGAGGGTGAAGAGTTGCAGGGATTTTTAACATCTTTTTTAATGATTCCATATCAGCATCCCTTAGCTTCAGGATTTCTTGGATAGCCTTAACATCTTTAGGATCATGCCCAAGCTCTATTATAATTTCTTCCAGAGACTTGATCCTATTGTCCTTGGCTTGAGAGGAAGCCCTTTCCAACTCAAGCTGTGCAGCAGTGTTATTCAGGCTATTCTGTAGCCTGTAGTTTACCAGGGTCTTGTCTGCCAATGTGGCATAGATCATCTCACCCGTCTGTTTATGCAGCTCTATTTGATCCATTGGGTGGATGTCTTTTGACAGGACCTCCAGGTTTGTCCTGATGTAATCTGCAGCTGATTGTGGTTGCTGCACTGTTGGTGTAAAATGGCTCATGATCATTTTTCCTTCATGTGCATCAAATGCAGACATGAGCCTTTTTTGGTTGGTAGGAGCCATATTCAGCAGGTGATTGTAAAGTTGCAGCTTCAGTGGTTCATTTCTTCTCTTTATATCCTTAAATTGCTGCTTAATGCTTTTTTCTCCTCCCCTCCTCTGTCCTGAGGAGCTCACCTCTCCTACTGCTGCCCTGTCTTGCTCTTGTTGTAAAGAGCTGGCTGAGGCCTCCATGCTGGGCAGGCCTGTTCGTGAAGTTTGCCCCATTGGCATCTCTTCTTCAGAGAAGGGATTCAGTCTTTTCCTCTTCTCTGGTGATGCAGTTAGGGGTGTTTCCCTATCTCTTTTCCTGCTCACGTCCTCCCTTTGAGGGGTTTGGAGGATAGATGAGTCAATTCTTGAGTCTTGCCTTGGGGGTGCCATCTGTGCTGGCTGCTGCTGGGTGGCCATTGGGGCCTCTGTTGTTTGTTCCCCCTGCACCTGTTGGTCCTTTTGCTGTTGTTCCTGTTGGGGTGGCTGCACTTGACTCTGTTGTGCTGTGGCTCTTCCATATCCTTCTCCTTGCCTTTGCTCTGAGCCTGGCCTGTGGTTTGTACTGTTTCTTGCTGTGTTGCAGATGATGAGGCCGCTGCTCTTGCTTGAGGCTTTGGCAGAGTAAGTACCTGTGAAGGAGATTCCAAGTTAGCCATTTTTAATAGATGCCTTCTAGCTCTTTCATTTAATTCTTCTTGAGTGATTGGTTCCTCCAGTGTGTTCCTTCTCCATTTTGGTTGGTTGGCAAATATTCAATGTGGGGCAAGCTCACATGTTCATAGCTGGAGAGCTTAAATTTTAGCCTCCTGAGTGATATGGATTGATTAGGGTCATAGGGCTTCCAAAGGAAGCTGTGTTTTAGGCCAAGGCATTCTAGTTTCCTGTCAGCTTCTTTCTAGCCTTCCCTTTTGTTTAAGACAAGGTGGCCCAACTGATTTTTTACCTTTAGCTGTGCCTTCTTTCCCTTGCCTGCAAAGTGTATCATATCGGCATTGCCAAATTGTCTGAAATATTCTAGGGCAAACAGTCTCATAGGCACATACTTAGGCAATCTGTATGGGCGTAACTCACACCCATATATTTTGATTACCGTGTAGTGTTGGTAAAAGTACCAATCCCCTATGCTGTATACCTTGGATAGCTGCAGAATCCTCTGCATCTCATCAGTTAGTTTTGGAGGAGGTGAGCTTAAGAATAAGGACATGGTTGGATGGATGAAGAGGTCTATGAACTCATAGTATGTATATGGGGAGTAGGTGCTGTTGTGAAACACCGAGGTCCAGTACACCACTGACCTTGGATTGCCTGCTGCATCTGTTCTCTTAATCTCAAAGGAGAACTTCTCATGTTGATGGTAAAGAATGAGGTGGTAGATGTAGGAGGTGTATCTGAACACCTTCTCTCTGGAGAGGTTCAAGAACTTCTCATGCATCTTATCTTAAATGTATGTTGCATAGTCATAACAGATTGGAGTCTTTCCAGGGGAGAACATATTCATCATTACTAGCACCGTTTCATCAACAAACTCCAGTGACTTGTACCCCAGAATGGAACTAATCATATATGCAAGATCTACACCCAGTTGATTGAGGTAGCCATCAAAAATTGGAGGGTGCAGCACAGTGTCAGAGTTTGTAATGAACAATTAGTTGAGCTTTAGGATCTGTGCATCTGTTAGTATCTTGGCTCCTTGGTTGATCAAATCCATTAGAGACAAGGGGACCAGTTTCTTCTGGGTCTGATGGCCTCAGGGGTCATGTAGAATACCACTGCACCTGTAGGGTCAAGCACAGCCCTTTGCGTGGGGTCATAGCAGACATCACATAGATGAATCAGGTCAGGGAACTGGTTGACCTAAGGGAGCTTGAATATTGGGAGGAAGGAATCCCAAATGCCTAGTATGTCTGTTCCATCCTTATGTCTAGCCTTAAGCTCATTTAGTAGATGAAGGTGGAACTTGCATTTCGATGAGGAGTCCTCTGAGATTTGGTAGTCTAGG
>APFE031309122.1:16650-31952 GCA_000404065.3 Pinus taeda | reverse complement strand
AACATGGCATGATCCAGATTAGACTGTTGGACCATCCATCAACACTTTAATAGGCATGAAGGCATGTACACACCTTGCTTTTCCTTGGAAATATGGGATCTTTGAGTCAGCAAAGTAGAGCATATTTGGCATTTGAATTTTCTAATCATGAAATATGAAACCTATTGGTATAGGTATCCAACAGATCTGAACCAAGGAGGAAAATGAGCACCAAATGATGGATAAATTCTATTGATGGGTCTAGATCTTAAGGCTTGAATAGTAGTATCATTGTGTGATTTTTGATCTATTATAATTGGCACTTGATTAGATCTATAAATCTGATAATCTGGGTATAACTAATGTTTGATTAAGTGAAAAGGGTAAATTATCTTTTATAGATTTGTACACAGGTTCAACACATCAGAGGCACGTATACACGTAGGTTCAACAAGTGAAGACAGTGTATACACTAGTTGGCCTTAATACAACTGCGTATGTACACAATTTTCTGCATATTGAAGTAGCATACGTCTCATGAAATCTGTTTTAGCTACTTCTGTTTATTGCTACAGTGTTCTGGGTTCAGAATTGGTGTTTGGTTACTGTTAATGATTTCTGGTTACAACATTCTGAGAAGTGATTGGTTGATTCAGTAGTGGTTTGTAAAAAGGAGATTGGTTGATGCATATATACTTAATGGTTGATTGATGTTATTCATGGATCCAGTCTGAAAATTTATGAAACGTGGTCCCTGGAAGAAAAGAGAAGGTTGTAACCTTCTGTAGGTCAGTACCTACGTACTAGTACCTCAGCTAGTACAAAAGCTAAGGGGGTTGTAGCTCCCTTCCAGGAGAAGCTGGAGAATGAGACAAGGTTGTAGCCTTCTATAGGTAGCAACCTGCGTACTGGTATAAGACTGCACTAGTACAGAATCATTGTAAAAAGAAGTTTCTAATTAAAAGAAGATAGAGACGAATTGCAGGAGGTGGTTTTCACCCACATTGGGTTTCCACCTTACATCTTGGTGTTCATGTTTGTTGCTGATGTGTGATGATTTGTTCTGTTTTACTACTCCTGTTCACTTTTCATATGGTTAATAATGTTCTGATGCACTCATTAAGAAGCAACTAACTGAATTATAAGTTTACTAGATATACACTTGTTGCATTACACACAGTTGCGTATACACGTGGTTTTCCTTAACTGAAGTAGCGTATATGGAAATGAAAAAGTATTATTGATTTGATAATACTGATTCACCCCCCTCTCAGTATTATTTTCAACAGATCTTTGAGGAAGACTATCCTTGCATGGACTGCAAGGCTGGTAAAGTAGTGGTAGAGATAGAATATTGATTTTTCTCACAACCTTAGGGCACATACCTCATAGTATTTAGTTCATAGAAGCCTCCACATCTTTTTTAGAGGTATATGTCTGATAAGGTGGTCACTTAGGAAGTTTCTTATCATCTTAGCATAGGTCTATCTCAATTACTACAAAAGAATAATAATTAAAATTGGCCTTCCTTGCTTCTACAAGTGGGGTTCCATGAGTTTGACAACTTAAAGGATGCAGAAGAAAAAGTTGAGGAAATTATGATCTAGGTGGATCTTCAGACACAGTGGTAGGGAAAAAGATCAAATTTCAAAGAAGTGGAAGGCAATTAACTTGACATCAGATCAAAGTGCTCGTTGCCCTGATTCCAACGGTGCAAACAACACTCCAATCCGAGTTCGGATGAAGAAGATAGAGTTAGTCAAATTTGGGTTGAATTTGATGACTAGGCAGGATTAATGAAGGCATAATTTGAACTTTTTTGGTAGATGGAATCTGGCCAAATCTGGCTAGATTCCAGGAAAAATCATGGCCTTGTTAAAAAGACTCCTTCGATCAAAAATCAAATTTCCAAAAATGCATAGTTTGTTATTATATAACAAAAAAAATATAAAAAAAGGGGTGGCGGGCCACCAACCCCGCCACCCCTTATCCACACCACATAAAAATAAAAATATTAGTGGAGGGGTCGCCCACAACCACCAACCCCTCCCTCAAAACCATTGAGCAAAACAATATGGGGGGTGGGCGACCATGACCCTGCCACCCCGAGAACTATGCAACGAAGCACCTATTAATGGGGGGTGCAGCCTGTCAACCCCATCGCCCTCCATCTCACCCACAAAAAAAACATTCCAGTGGAGTTGGGGGGAGCGGGCCACTGGGATTAGTGGACCCACCTCCCAAAATTGAAATATGTTTTCTAACCATAAGTTAAATGGGGAGGGGCAAGATTTGATCCTACGACCCCTCAACAATTTCCCAATTTAACCATCACACTAAAACAGTCCACTTGGGGGTTTCTGACCACATTTTTATTATTTAAATGTAGGTTTTTAGTGCGCTCAGGCAGAGGACGTAGTGCACACAGTTTGAGGTAGAATTTTGCAGGAGGGGAAAAATTTCATTTTGTCAGAATTTGACAGACTTTATATGGTTTCAGTACTTCTCGACGCCAGGAACGCAATGGAACTATCCATTTCTCCATCAGGGTTTTGCATTTTTTGGCCATTTTTCAGTATGGAGGTATAAAACTCCTTTTTGTAACTGATGCTTGTACTCTTCTTTTTCATGCCACTTAATGAATGAAGGCCTCCCCATTGATCGAGCAGGGCCCATAGATGTAGTCCAAGTTGGACAAACTCCGTTATGAAGTCTTGTTGTCTTCTTTCATGCTTTATGTGTTTCTCCTCTTGTCTCATGTGCACATTGAGTTTTCTTTGTTAAGCTACAATTTATGCATGTAATTCTTTAACACATCTATAAGCAAAAGATTTTGGATCAAGTGGTATCAGAGCAGGTCTTTTTAGATGTGAATTGCATGTTTGTATGCTAACAAGAAAGAGGCTCCGAAGAGGCGAAGGGAAGCTAAAGTCTTTTGATCCCGAAGCGGGGCATGCACATTGAAGGAGAAACATGGTAGATGAAGAGGCTCTTCATGAAGAGGAGCACAATTTCTGCAAAACCTTCTATACAATGGCAAAGAATGTTGGTTAGTTGCTTTCAAGGTTGGAGAAAGTAGAAGAGAGAAATCCAGAAGAAAAAGGTTCAGTGCATGGAAATGGTAGAGAGGAACCCCCTCCTCCTTCCATGAGTGAAATTTCTTCTTCCTCTCATCACCATAATCATAGAAATTCAAGGGATGCATCTAACAAACCTTTCTTTAAGTTAGATGTCAATTTGATATTCCCATGTTTAATGGTGAAACTAATGCATAAAAGCTTAATAATTGGATTAGACATATTGAAATCTACTACAGGATTCAGCAGATCGATGAGGATGAAGAAAATATTCAGCTGACCTCTCTTCGGCTGAGTAGCACTACTCTATTTGGTGGGAGAGAAAATTGAGAAGTAGTAAGAGCGTGGGTAGTCTTCTTTCCTCATGGCCTAGTTTCATTTCTGCATTAAAGGAAAAATTCTATCCCTTGGGTTACAAATAAAAACCCTTAATGGATTGGTAATACTTAAGGCAAGGCAGAGGTCAGGATGTTCAAAGCTTTACAAAGGAATTTAGAAAACAGGCACTTAATTTGGACATTGCACTTGACTCACCTGAAGTAGTAACTAAGTATATTGGATCATTACATAGTTACGTTAGACAATCATTATTATTGTTTTAACCAACTACTATTGACTCCACCAGCGTGAAGGCAATCCCTCTTGAGAACAGGGGAAAAAATCAAAGATATGATCATTTCAAGAAACCACCTTTCAAACCTCCAAATGGAAAACCCAATGTTAAAGAAAAAGGAAAGGAGAAGAGAATGGCATCAACCATGAAAGATGAAGGAGAAAGGCCTTATTGTAATCATTGCAAAAAGGAAGGTGATGACGATGATCATTGTTGGAAACAGTACCCAGAAAAGAGACCAAAGAAGTATGGAGGAAAAGGCAAGCAGAAGATAGTTGCAACTGTGCAACAAGACCTTGGATCTGATTTGGGAGATGAAGAATTGATCACAGTAGCAAGAACAAAAGGTACTCTTACACCTCATGTTAATTCTGAATCACATGAAGGCACTAGTTCAATAGATGAGTCTCTTCCTAATGAAAAAAAGAGAATTGAATTATTTCATATTAGAGTTATCATAAATCATACAAAAGTGGAAACTCTATTTGATACTAGATCCCAAGCAAACTTAATTTCAGAGTCCTTGATAAAGAAGCTAGGCTTGGAAACTGCACCACATCCAAAACCTTACCCACTTGGATGGATACATGATAAAGCAAAACGAAATGTAACTAAGCAGTGTAAGGTTAAATTTGTGATTGCTTCTAAGTTAGTGGATGGGGTAAAACTTGATGTGATACCATTGGATCTCTATGGCATGGTGTTAGGGAGTCCATATCTGTATGATAAAAAGGCAATCTTCTTCCATCATGAAAATAAATACCAAATCACAATAGATGGGGTAGAATATATTGTAAGGGCTCATCAAACTAAAATCAATGCTAGCCTTGTAAGTGCAAGACGAATGAAGAGGTTGGTGAATTCCAGTAAGGGTTGCATGCTTATGATTGTAAGGGGAAAAGATGTAGAATTATCCGATGCTTTGTAGGGTTGTGATCATGCATATAAAAAGGAATTATGTGAATTAATTTCTAACTATGATGAGATGTTTTAGGAACCAAGAGGGTTCCTTCGAAGAGGGAAATCCAACATGAGATCCATTTGTATCATTACGCCCCTTTATCGAATATTGGCATGTATAGGATGTCGACCATTGAGATGGAATAGATCAAAAAGCAAGTGCAGGAACTATTGAACCAAGGGGTCATTTGACCAAGTACTTCTCCATGCAGCTCACCAATTGTTTTAGTGCCAAATAAAGATGGCACATAGAGGATGTGCATGGATTATCAAGCAATAAACAAAATCATGGTGAAAAATCATTAAAGAATGCTATCTATTTCACCAAATTGGATTTGCATAGTGGTTATCACCAGATCTGAATTGCAGAGTAGGATGTGTGGAAAACTGCCTTCAAGACAAAATAGGGGTTGTTTGAATGGATGGTGATGCCATTCAGACTTTGTAACGCTCCAGCCACTTTCATGAGGGTCGTGAATGATCTCTTTAGGCCTTTCGTTGATGAATTTGTTCTTGTATATCTAGATGATATCCTTGTCTTAATTAAAAGTTGGAATGAACATTTATGTCATTTGTAGAAAGTGTTTGATGTATTGAAAAATGAAAAACTCTATGTAAAATTGTCAAAGTGTGAGTTTGGGAAAACCTCTTTGGTTTACCTAGGTAATATTGTTGGTCATGGTCAGTTAAAAATTGATCCTTCAAAATTTGAAGCATTTGTAAATTGGCCCAAGCCTACTAGTGTAACCAAGGTTTGCATCGTTTTTGGTGGAGTATAGTATTGGATGAGATTTATTGCCAATTTCTCTATTATTGCAGCACCTTTACATGCATTGACAAGTGTAAAGCAAGTCTTTTAATGGGGAGGAAAGCAGAAGAAGTCCTTTGAAACATTTAAAGAAAAGATCATCACTGCACCGGTCTTAGCCTTACCAGATCCCCAACAACCATTCAAGATTGAAACAGATGCCAACGGATATGCCATGGGAGTTGTACTGATGCAGCAAAAGAAGCCGATATGTTACGATTCAGAGAAGTTCTCTCAGGATGTGATAAATTATCTGACTTATTACAAGGAATTATATGCCTTGGTCCAGAGTGTGAAAAAGTGGAAACACTACCTGATCAGCAAGGAGACCATCGTACATATGGATCATCAGCCCTTGTAGTATCTTCAATCATACACCAAGTTGCAGTAATCTTGTCATTTCAAGTGGATGGGTTTTCTTCAACAGTTTCATCTGGTAATAAAGTATAAGAAGGGTACTAGCAACAAAGTGGTTGATATGATATCTCACCCTCCTATTTCTGCTTCTATTATTTTGCATAATGCTTCATTATCTTTTGAAAGTTATGCTAAACAATATGATAACGATGATGAATTTAAGGATATTTATGCGAAACTAACCCATGGATCATAGGTTGACAACTATCACTTGCAGGGGAAACTATTGTATCACCTTGGCAAATTGTGCATACCCATAGGGGAAAGGGTACATGTAATCTGGGAGGCCTACACCTCCCTTGTGTCTGGTCATTTTGGTACTGAAAAAACTTTGTGTCAAGTACAAAGATTTTGATTTTGGCCTCATATGAAGAACATTGTGACTCGCTATATAAAGGGTTGTGTGATGTGTTTTGTTTCAAAGCCCTCTAATAGAAAACTCGGGCTCTACACACCACTCCCTATTCGGAGTCGTCCATGGGAAAGTGTGTCGATGGATTTTGTAGGACATTTGACTTTGTCTAGAAAAAGTCATGACTATTTGTATGTCTTCGTTGACCATTTTCAACTGCAAAGTAGACTAGTTATCTTTTCTTTCAGCATGTTTTGGTCCATTTTGGGTTTCCCACATTGATTGTGTCAGATCGAGACTCTCGCTCTCTCAGAGAGTTTTGGACCAGCTTGTGGAAGATGATGGACACCAAGTTGAAAAGAAGCATGGAATTTCATCCACAAAATGAAGGATAGACAGAGGTAAACCACACCTTGGTACACTTGTTGCGAGGCTATTGTGGGAAACATCCTAAGTTGTGGGATGAGCATCTTCCATATGTGCAACATTCCCACAGCCAATCAATGCACTCATCTATGCAACATTCACCATTTGAGAAATGTTTTGGTTACCTACCAAAGGACCCTTTTGATATGGTCTTTCGAAGGGAAGATGACTCTAGTGGATGTAATGTTGGCATTATGACATGGATTTGGCACTATAACACAAGTGTTGTCCTTGATGGAAACTCACTCAGATGATAGATCACAATTCAGACTCACAGAATGAAGAGAAGATAGGTATAAGCAGTTTCCCCACTGACCAAGCCACATTTACACGTGGGTTAGTAGACCAAAAGAAGTGTATAACATACACGTGCACTTTCACAGAAGGAAAGGTGCATACATGTTGGAAAACTAAGTTTTGGTTTGTGGTATTTGGTCCATGGTATTTTGATCCATGGTATTGGTCGAAGGTATCTGGTCTAAAGTGTTGACCCCGGGTATTTGGTCTAAGGTATTGGTCCTAAGTGGTTTTTGGTCCATGATATTGAGTAAGGCCTAAGACTATAGAAGGAGGAGAAGATCATTAGGCAAAGGCACTCAAGAATTGAATATCTGATGAAGAGCAAGACCTAGTATACAGGTTATTGGGTTATGGTGCATAGTTGTATCTAGACCAAGGATGAACCTTAGCACTTGATAAAGGATAAGATCTATTGATGGGTCAAGATCTTAAGGCTTGAAGTGAAGTATCTTTATGTGATTTGATCATTTATCTGAATAACTAGCACATGTTGTAGTCTGTAAATATGATGATTTGGGTATAACTCAAGTCTGGAATTGTTGTAAAATTTAAATCATCATTTACATATCTGTACTTAGGTTCACTTTAGAAAAGTCACACATACACACCGTTTCTGCATATCAAAACAGTGTATACATATTAAATTTGATTTGCAAATCTGTACGTAGGTTTGTCTTGAGAAAAGTGCATATGCACACAGGTTCGACACATTAAAGTAGCGTATACCTCATAAAGTATATTTTAGCTACTTCTGTTTGTGTTGTAGTGTTCTAGGTTTTGGTTACTGTATTCTAGTTACAACATTCTAAAATATTAGATTGAAGGGTTTTTGAAGTGATTGGTTGATTCAGTTATGATCGGTGCAAAGGAGATTGGTTGATTTGATGCTTGAATGATGTTATTGATGGATCTAGTCTGAAAATTTATGAAATGTGCTCCCTGGAAGAAAAGAGAAGGTTGTAGCCTTCTATAAGCCGGCACCTATGTACTAGTAAACATATCAGTGAGTACAAGAGCTAGGGGGTTGTAGCTCCCTTCCAGAAGAAGCTGGAGAACGAGAGAAGGTTGTAGCCTTTTGCAGGTAGAACCCTGTGTACTGATATAAGACTGCACTAGTACCAAAATTGTAAAAAGAAGTTTCTAATTTAAAAAGAAGATAGAGACGATTGCAGTAGGTGGTTTTCACCCACATTGGGTTTCCACCTTATATCTTGTGTTCATGTGTGTGACTTTCTGTTCTATTTTTTACTCCACCTGGTTACTATTTATATGGTTTTGATGCATTGATTAAAGATCAACATATGATGAATTAACTGAATCATAAGTTTGAAGGATATATGCTAGTTGCCTTAAACACATTTGTGTATACACATGAGTTCCATTAAATGAAGTAGTGTATGTGAATCGGATTATGGAAATGAAAAAATATTGACTTTCTAATATTGATTCACCCCCCCTCTCAGTATTGTTTCCAACAATTGGTATCAGAGCAGGTCCTTCAGAAGAAGCTTGATCGCTTGAAGGAAGATCCATGATCATGAGTAACCATGAAAGAGAGGGATCCATCAGACTACCAATCTTTGATGGAGAAACTTCGTTTACTGGAAGGTAAGAACCACAACCTATCTTCAATCTCTTGGAACAGATGTCTGGGAAATCATAGAAGGAGGATACATATTTGCATCAACAATTCCTACAGATGCGGTAGGTAAAAAGCAATATGAAACCAATGCCAAGGATGTCAATACTTTGTTAGGGAGTCTGTCATAATCAGAATTTGTCAAATTTATGCAGCTCAAATCTGCCAAAGAAATATGGGACAAGATCATTCTAAGCTATGAAGGAGACACTCAGGTAAAACGTGCAAAACTGCAAACTCTCAGAATTCAATATGAAACTCTCAAAATGCACAATGATGAAAGTATAGCTAGTTACTTCTTACATATAGATGAGATTGTTAATTGCATGAAGAATTTGGGTGAAGAGATAAAAAAATTTACTTTATTTGAAAAGGTTTAAGATCCTTGTTTACTAAGTTTGAATCAAAAGTATCTGCCATAGAAGAAAAGCAGCATCTTTAGAATATTACTATGACACAGCTGCACAAAATCTTAAACAATTTCGAAATGAGAAAAGGAGGTCCATCATATATGAGAGAAGTCACATTTAAAGCTTCAGGAAGAGAAGAAATCAATGAATCAAGACATATTTCAGAATGAGAGGAAGAAGAAAACTTTGTTAAGAACCTTCAACGAGGTTCCAGAAGATTCAGAGGTAAATTACCTTTCAAATGTTTTTCTTGTGGAAGAGTCAGTCATTATGATGCCAAATGTCCTCATAAAGATAAGCTTGATAAAGGTAAAGAATCAGCTAAATGGAATAGAAAAAAAAGTGTAAGTAAGAAGAGCTACTATATGCATGAAGACAATGATGGTTTATCAATTAGTGATGAAGATGAAAATAGCAATGACTATAGACTTTTGATGGCTTTTGAAGATGATGATTTCTTGGATGCTTTAGATGAAGATGACCTTTATGAAGAAATCTCTAAACTCAAAATCTGTTTAGAAGAAAAGAATATGATTATAGATACTTTGACATTCCAACTTGCTAAAAGAGAAAAACACAATGAAAAACTAGAATGTGAAATTGTGGGTCTAAGAAAGGATATTGAGAAAACAAAAGCTATCAATATTAGATTTGCTAAAGGATTAGAAACATTAAATGAAATTATCAAAGTGTAGTGTTCTCCTCTGATAAGGACAGGTCTTTGATATACTGAAGAAGCATCTCATGCACAGAAGCCGTGAACCTCGACTAAAAGCTATCTTGATGCAGCAAAGAGTAGTGAATAGTTTGACAATCGTCAGCAAAGGCATAAAGCAGATCACCAAGTAAATCAGGCTCAATTTACTTCAAGGATGAACAGAAGCTACGACCAACCTCAAGTAACTCATACTCAATCTACTTCAAGAATGAATATCAATAGAAACTACAATCACCAGGTCAGTAGATTCAATAATCGCAGGAACTTCTTTATAGGCCAATGTTTTTTATGTCATAACTTTGGACACAAAGCTGCACAATGAGTTGCTTACAAGACCATCATGACTATAGAAGCACGAAATGAAAGGAATGTGACAGGGATCATGAAATGGACCTACAACAAATTTTCTCTTCTTGAAAAATAAATAGAATGTTCTATCTGCAACAACTTTGATCATGAAGAATCTAAATGTAGGAGTAAATTTCAACAAACATCTTAGAAGGAGCAAACTTCACTAAGTCCCAAAATATCAAGAAATAAAGAATTGCAAACAAAAAGATGTGGTATAGCCTTGTATGCAGAAGGACAAGAAAATCAGTGGTACATCAACAGTGGATGCTCAAAACACATGACAGGTGACAAAGAAAAACTTCAGTCATATAATGCCTTAGAAAAGGAAAATAAGGTCTCATTTGGAAATGACATAAAAGGTAAAGGTCCTGTACTCTTAAAAGAAAAAGTTAAAGCTGGGAATGTTATGTATGTTGATATCTAAAGCATAACGCGTTGAGTGTCAGTCAAATGTGTGATCAAGGAAATGAAGTAGTATTTCGATAAAATGGATGTGTTGTTTGTGAGCTTGATACAAGAGAAACCGTGATCAAAGGTATAAGAACTCCAAACAAATTATACATACTCAAGGGAGGAAAACAATAGTGCTATCTAAGTAAAAATGATGAACACTGGCTATGGCACAAAAGATTGGGGAATCTAATCTTTTCTCAAATAAGAAAAGCATTCAGATTCCAGGTTATTCGTGATCTTCCTGATATCAGCATCCTAGAAAATACAATATGCAAATCATGTCAATTTGGTAAGGAAACCAGAGCGCACTTCCCTGAAAAGGAAGGATCAGCTAGTAAGCCTCTTGAACTTGTTCATACTGATTTATGTGGACCATCAAGGAAAAATTCACCTCGTGGAGAAGAATATTTATATTGTTCATTGATGATTTTTCCAGAATGTGTTGGATAGGACTTCTAAAGCATAAAGATGAAGCATTTGAAAAATTCAAAGCCTTCAAAGCCTTGGTTGAAAATGAATCAAATTGCAAAATCAAATGCCTCATATCTGATCAAGGAGGGGAATCTACCTTGGATGAATTCTTTGACTTTTGTGAAGAAAATGGAATAAAAAGGCAATTTTCCACTGCAAGGACTCCTTAACAAAATGGAGTGGTAAAAAGGATGAATAGAATTGTTTAACAAATGGCTCATGCTATGCTAGATGAGTCTGGAGCTCCTGCAACCTTCTGGGGTGAAGGTGCATTCGCTGCCATCACTATTCCCAATCAAGAAAATGTTCGGGTAAACTACACTCAAACTCCAAATGAAATTTTGTATGGTAGGACTCCTATTGTAAAATACTTCAAAGTTCTTGGAAGCAAATGTTACATCAAAAGGACTGATGGAAAACTTGGTAAGTTTGAACCTAGAGCAGATGAAGCCATTCTCCTTGGTTACTCTTCCCAAAGTAAAGGATATAAATGTTATAATAAAAAGACTTGGGAAAATGATTGAAAGTATTGATGTTGTGGTTGATGAAGCATGCAAAAATTCAAAGAAAGTAAAAACCGAAGATTGTGAAGAAGATGAGGATTATTCTCCCACATCAAATCAGAATAATTTTGAAGAAGAAACCAATGAAGCACCATAAGAATATATAACGGTAGAAGAAAAGACTCCATCCAGGTATGTTCAGAAAAATCATCCAGAGACTCAAATTTTGGGATAGAAAGAGGCAAGTGTGCAGACAAGAAGAACTATTACAGAAGCTTCAAGATATCTAGCATTGCTTTCCTCCACTAAACCTCAAAATGTAAATGAAACATGTAAAGATGAATGTTGGGTCAATGCCATGAATGAAGAACTTGAGCAAATTGAAAAGAATAATACTTGGGAATTAGTTCATAGACTTCATGATAAGAATATCATAGGAACTAAATGGATATTCAAAAACAAGCTACATGAAAATGGAGAAGTTATTAGAAATAAGGCCAGACTTGTTTGTAAAGGATATGCTCAACAAGAAGGTATAGATTTTGAAGAAACTTTTGCACCTGTTGCTAGACTTGAAGCGATAATAATGTTCCTTGCTCTTTCTAGTTTTCAGAAATTCAAAGTATACCAAATGGATGTAAAATCTAGATTTCTTAATGGAGACTTAGAAGAAGAAGCATATATTGAGAAACAAGATGGATTCATTCTTGGAAATGATGCAAAACTTGTATGCAGACTTAGAAAATCTTTGTATGGTCTAAAACAAGCTCCAAGGGCCTGGTATTACCGTCTTGACAAATATCTCCATCAACAAGGTTTTTCAAAAGGATCAGCTGATAGCAATCTACATACAAAGATTGACAATAATAAATTGCTAATACTTTTTGTGTATGTTGATGATATCATTTTTGGTAGCAATGAAGAAACCATGAGTCGGAAATTTTCTTCGGTAATGCAACAAGAATTTGAAATGTCCTTGCTTGGTGAGCTTACATATTTTCTTGGTCTACAAGTTCAAAAAAATAAAGATGGTATTTATCTATCACAAACCAAATGTCTCAAACAAATCTTAAAAAAAATATGGCATGGAAGATTCTAAACTAGTCTATACCCTAATGGTAATAGGATACAGTCTCAGTTCAAATGATGAATCAACAACAGTACATCAACCAACCTACAGATACATGATTGGCAGTCTGCTTTATCTAACAGGTACCCGACCAGACATCATGCATGCAATAGGAATAATTGGAAGATTCCAAGCAAATCCAAAGGAATCACACCTTCAGGCAATCAAAAGGATTTTCAAATATCTTCAAGGGACACCGAATTTTGGTTTATGTTATCCTAGAGATACAGATCTTACACTTCATGCATATATAGATGCAGATTGGATAGGAAGCGTTGATGACAGAAAAAGAACTAGTGGTGGTGCATTCTATATGGGTTCCATATTAGTGTCTTGGTTCAGCAAGAAACAAAGTTCAATTGCATTATCTACAGCTAAAGTAGAATATGTGGTTGTTGCATCTCGTTGCACACAAATCCTTTGGATGATGCAAACATTGCAAGACACTCAGAACACATGTACTCTACCCATCCCCATTCTATGTGATAATACAAGTGCCATCAGTATTTCAAATAATCCATTCATGCATTCCAAGACCAAGCACATACCCATCAAATATCAATTTATACGTGAACAAGTGCTTTAACAAAGGGTCAAATTGGAGTATGTTCCCTCCAAAGAATAGGTAGTTGATATATTCACCAAATGTTAGGTCCCTATAATACTAGTGATTACCACATTACTATTGTAGTTGTATCCCTTATTAATATTGTTGAGCCCCTATTGTCCCCATATTTTTATTACTATGCCCATAGAATCCCTCTATTGTTATTTTTGTGGCTTTATATTATTATTGTTAGGTCGACTGGGTTATATTGTGACTCCATAGACTCCTATATATAGAAAGGAGATTTTGCCATTTGTATCATCCAAGAATTGTTCATTTATGTAATGTAAATGAGGTTGCACCCTCGAAAAGGCTGAATTCTAAGGTGTTGATCTATCTTTTCTATCTTTTTGTGAGCTGGTTTCATAACATTTGGTATCAGAGATTTGGATTCTAGGGTTTCGATGCTCCAAATAGGTCATCATGGCATTTTCGCTATAACTTTTTTTATGCAATTTTTTAGAAGCAAAAAACAAAACCCATTTGAGAAGCAATCGTATTGAACCTTGGCTCTGAATTTCAGAGCTTTTTGCGCTATATTTGCGGATATATGATCTGAGGAAGTTGGTCTTTTTGTAGATTTCTGAATTACATTCCAAACAGGTGACCTGGGGAAAATCGTCATAACTTTCTCTCTGAGCATCAGATTGAAATTCTGTGAGAAGGTACAAAAATACGATAGACTGTAATTTCTGGTATATAGTTTTCAGTGCTATAGGTTTAAACCATGACACGTGGCACTTCATACAAGTTCGCTCTTCTATAAAGGTCTATAATCAGGTCATCTTGGGAGATTGTGCATAACTCTTTCTTGGATAATCCAATTTGGATCAGACTAGTGGTATTGGAAAGAGGACGCAGAGGGCTACTACAGGTCACAATTTTAGAATTGGATGATTCAAAATTACAGATATACATCAGATTCAATCTCAATCTCCTACAAAGTGAAAAAAGGTGTGTATTTTTTTAAATTTTTGCTTAAGCTTGGTTTGAAAAATTAGTTTGAAGGAATTCAAAGGGCATAGTAAAGCATTATTATCGGTAATTGATGCCCCGAGGAAAGAAAATGCAAATACCTAGTAAGCAACCTGAAAGCTGTAGCATGACTCATGAAGAAGAGGAAGAAATGAAACATGATATATCAAAATTACGAGACCAAGTGCAACAAGTGTCACTCGCACAAAAAGTAACAAAATCTAAGATGAAAGATGTAGAAGCTAAGATGGATGGTTTAAAGAAATATGTAGAAGCTAATATGGATTGTTTAAATAAAGGTGTAGAAGCTAAGATCGATGGCATGGAAGCTACGATGAATGGCATGGACGCTAAAATAGATGGCATGGATGATAAGAAGGAAGAATTAAAGATAAATATGAATAATTTGCTATAAGAAATGTCACTAATGGTGAAAGGGTAGTAAAGGAAACTCATGATGAGAACAAAAGAAATGTTAATCATGATTCCATAGACTCCAATGTTGGATTAAAGACCCACCATATTCCAAAAATTGATATGAGGAAGTTTGATGGCAAGGATCCCGCAACATGGATATTACAAATGGAGCAATTTTTCGATCTCAATAACGTGCAAAACACACAAAAGGTACGTATGGCAACTTTATATTTGGAACCAAATCAGTTTGTATGGTATCAATGGATTTGCTCTCGTAAAAAATTTATTACTTGGGAAATTTTTACGGAAGAATTGGTAGCACATTATGAGGATACAAAAAGCAACACTTTTTTTAGCCAATTGATAAGTCTCAAACAAAAGGGTTCAATAATGGAGCACATTGAGGAGTTCCAAAAATTGAACATAAGGGTAAAAAATATTCCAGAGGAGCATAGGATTGATGTGTTCATAGGGACTTTAAAGGATAATATCCAACATGATGTTCACCTTTGGGAACCTAATTCATTAGAGAGGGCATTCAGGTTAGCAAGAAAATGGAAAGCAAAATTATGGGCATCCAAAGAGGCATACCACTCCACAACTATAAAGATGGAAGTGTTGTCCTAGTCTTTCACACTTAGGTTGACACCACAACAATTGAAGAAAAAAGAGCAAAAGGGCTTTGTTACAGTTGTGA
>APFE031309122.1:0-12632 GCA_000404065.3 Pinus taeda | reverse complement strand
GAACTTATCTGCTGAAGATTCCACATGGGAGGATGAGAATTTTATAAAGAAGCATCCAGAACTACTCAAGCATTGAGTACAACACTTTTTTGAAGGAGAGGGGCATGTTAGGTCCCTATAATACTAGTGGTTACCCCATTACTATTGTAGTTGTATTGCTTATTAATATTGTTGTGCCCCTATTATACCCATATTTTTATTACTGTGCCCCATAGAATCCCTCTATTGTTATTTTTGTGGCTTTATATTATTATTGTTAGGTCGGCTGGTTTATATTGTGACTCCGTAGACTCCTATATATAGAAAGGAGGTTTTGTCATTTGTATCATCCAAGAATTGTTCATTTATGTAATGTAAAGGAGGTTGCCCCCTCGAAGAGGCTGAATTCTAAGGCATTGATCTATCTTTTCTATCTTTTTGTGAGCTGGTTCATAACACCAAACCACTGCCCAAAGAGACAATTGAATATCTTAGACAGAAGCTGGGAGTAGTTGATGCATCATCCTACAGTTAAAACTTATCTGTTTCAGAGAAAGGTGGTTATATGTGAGTTTCATGAAGCATAGTCGCATACATACGTTGGTTTCTGTGGATACAGTCGCGTATATGTTGGTTTGAGGAAAAGAAGTGGGCCAGACTCAGGATGAAAGGGGTCTGATATGGTTAAGAGAATTATCTACTCTGCTTGATGATGGTTACAATTTGTGGATGACATGTGGAAATATGTTGGCTCTCATAAGTTGTTGATAACTTGATGTATATCTAATTGACGATAATCCCTTGATAACTCTTCTACTATATGAAATGATCAAATCTGACAATGATCATCTGACACAAGTTCAGGGGGAGCATATACTTCTAATAATGCATTATCTTAGAAGATCTTGGTACAAATTCACACAGTTGTTTTTGAGTCATGTGGAACAGGTTCAGGGGGAGATCATGGTTACTAATTTGGATGCTGATTCACAAATGGTGCTGATGATAGTTGCTGATGACTATCATGATCTTGTCTTAGATATTTGGTATTTGTTATATATATCATGTATATCTTTCAATATAAAGGTCATGAAATGACCTAGTGTTACCCCACTATGCATGGGATGGATGATGTAATGTTCTTGTTTTGACATGTATAAACAATTAGTATATCCCCACTTGGTTGGGAGATGGATGTATGTATGAGTCATTGGTGATAGGAAGGTCATTTATGATGTATGTATAGAGTCATGTTATTCTTTTAGAACATCTTCTTGCAGACCTTGCTTATATTCAGGGGGAGCATGGACTCGATCATGGAGCTCAATCAACACACTTCAGCACATTAGAGACTTCAACATGTACTTAAGGGGAGCATAACCTTTTGCCCTTGATGACAAAGGGGGAGACTGTTGGCATTATGACATAGATTTTGCACTATAACATAGGTTTTCTCCTTGATGGCAACTCACTCATATGATAGATCACAGTTCAGAATCATAGAATGAAGAAAAGAGCGGTCTACACAGTTTCCCCACTAACCAAGCTGTGTGTACACGCGGGTTAGCAGACCAAAAGAAGTGTATAACGTACACATGCACTTTCACAGAAGGAAAGGTGTGTACATGTTGGAAAACTAAGTTTTGGTTCATGATATTTGGTCCATGGTATTTTGATCCATGCTATTGGTTGAACGTATCTGGTCCGAAGTGTTGATCCCAGGTATTTGGTCCAAGGTATTGGTCCTAAGTGGTTTTTGGTCCATGGTATTAAGATCTAAGACTATAAAAGGAGGAGAAGATCATTAGGCAAAGGCACTCAAGCATTGAATATTTGATGAAGAGAAAGATCTAATATACAGGTTATTGGGTTATGGTGCATAGCTGGATCTAAACCAAGGATGAACCTTAGTGCTTGATAAAGGATAAGATCTAATGATGGGTCAAGATCTTAAGGCTTGAAGTGAAGTATCTTTATGTGATTTGATCATTTATATGAATAACTAGCACACGTTGTAGTCTATAAATATGATGATCTGGGTATAACTGAAATTTAGAATTATTGTAAAGTTTAAATCATCATTTACAGATCTGTACTCAGGTTCACTTTAGAAAAGGCATGTATACATGCTAGTTGTGCATATAAAAATATCGTATACATCTTAAATTTGATTTGAAGATCTGTACACAGGTTCGTCTCAAGAAAAGTGTGTATGCACATAGGTTCGACACATTGAAGTAGCGTATACCTCATAAAATATGTTAGCTACTTCTGTTTATTGTTGCAGTGTTCTAGGTTCTGGTTACTGTATTCTAGTTACAGCATTCTGAAAGATCAGATTGAAGGGTTGTCAAAGTGATTGGTTGATTCAGTTGTGGTTGGTGCAAAGGAGATTGGTTGATTTGATGATTGAATGATGCTATTGATGGATCCAGTTTAAAAATTTATGAAACGTGGTCCCTGGAAGAAAAGAGAAGGTTGTAGCCTTCTGTAGGTCAGCAGCTACGTACTGGTAAACATATCAGCTAGTACAAGAGCTAGGGGGTTGTAGCTCCCTTCCAAAAGAAGCTAGAGAACGAGAGAAGGTTGTAGCCTTCTACAGGTACAAGCCTGCATACTGGTATAATACTGAACTAGTACAAAAATTGTAAAAAGAAGTTTCTAATTTAAAAAGAAGATAGAGACGATTACAGGAGGTGGTTTTCACCCACATTGGGTTTCCACCTTATATCTTGTGTTCATGTGTGTGAGTGTCTGTTCTATTTTTTACTGCACTTGGCTACTGTTTATATGGTTCTGATGCATTGATTAAAGATCAACATATGATGAATTAACTAAATCATAAGTTTGCAGGATATACGCTAGTTGCCTTAAACACAGTTGTGTATACACGCGAGTTCCATTAACTGAAGTAGCGTATATGAATCTGATTATGGAAATGAAAAATTATTGACTTACTAATACTGATTCACACCCCCTCTTAGTATTATTTCCAACACGTAATGACAAGGACGAAGTGCAGCAGTTCATCTAGCAGATCCAGTTGATTCACCAAGCAGTACAAGAATAATTGGAGAAAATTCAAGGCCGTTACAAGGCTCGACATGACAAACACTAAGTCGACCATCAATTTCAAGTGGGCGACAAAGTGTGGTTCCCTATCAGCAAGGATAGGATGAAGGGTGAAGGGAAGAAGTTGTGACCAATCCAATCTGGCCCATTCGCCATTTTGGAGAAGATTGGAAACAATGCCTTTCGTCTCGATTTATCGATATATATGCAAATGTACTCTGTAGTGAATGTGGAGAACTTAAAGCTGTATGAGCCACCATTGATTATGGACACTGAAGAGGTGGGCATAGTTCCTATAGTTGATGATTTTTCACCAGAGTATCTCAATGAGTTACCTGAAGACATCATCCTTTACAAAAGAACCAGGACTTCACAATGGGGAGATGTCGAATACCTTTCAGTTCGTTTCAAGGGGATGCACCCTAGAAAGGCAAAATGGCTGGAGAGGGAAGGAGTAAGGGAACAATTCCCTCACTTGCCAATTGACTGATAAAGCTTTTGACAGTCCAAAAGCTCCTCAATGGGAAGCATTGATCCAGGTGGATATTCAGACACAGTGGTAAGGAAAAAGCTCAAATTTCAAAGTGGTGGAAAGGCAATTAACTTGACATCAGATCGAAGTGCTCGTCGCCCTAATTCCAATGGTGCGAATGACACTCCAATCCGAGTCTAGATGAAGAAGATAGAGTCAGTCAAAGTTGGGTTGACTTTTGATGACTAGGCAGGATTAATGAAAGAATAATTTGAACTTTTCTGGCAAAAGGAATCCAGCCAACTACGGCTAGATTTCGGGCAAATTCGTGGCCTTGTTAAAAAGACTCCTTCGATCCAAAACCGAATTTCCAAAAATGCATAATTTATTATTATATAAAAAAAAATAAATAAATAAAAAGGGTGTCAGGCCACCAACCCCACCAACCCTTATCCGCACCACTTAACAATAAAAGTATTAGTGGAGGGGCAGACCACAACCCTTGACCCCTCCCTCAGAACCACTGACCAAAACAATGTGGGGGCTAGGTGGCCATGACCCTGCCACCCCAGGAACCATGCAACGAAGCACCTATTAATGGGGGGTTCCGGGCTATCAACCCCACCACCCTCTCTATCTCACCATAAAAACAACGTGCCAGCGGAGTTGGGGGGGGGGGGGGGGTGGAGAGGGCCACCGGGACTGATAGACCTACCTCCCAAAATTGAAATATGTTTTTTAACCATAAGTTAAATGGGGAGGGGTGGGATTTGATTCCCCGACCCCTCCTCAAAAAAATCCCAATTTAACCATCATGCCAAAATAGTCCGCTTCGGATTTATGCCCACATTTTTATTATTTAAACGTAGGTTTTCAGTGTGCTCAGGTAGAGGAGGTAGTGCACGCAGTTTGAGGTAGAATTTTACAGGAGGGGTGAAATTTCATTTTGTCAGAATTTGACAAACTTTATATGGTTTCAGCACTTCTCAATGTCACGAACGCGATGGCGCTATCCATTTCTCCTTCAGAGTTCTGCATTTTTTGGCCATTTTTCGGTATGGAGGTATAAAACTACTTTTTGTAACTGATGCTTGTACTCTTCTTTTTTCATGTCACTTAATGAATGAAGGCCTCCCCATTGATCGAGAAGGGCCCAGA
The DNA here is from genome assembly GCA_000404065.3 of Pinus taeda. Classification (NCBI taxonomy): domain Eukaryota; kingdom Viridiplantae; phylum Streptophyta; class Pinopsida; order Pinales; family Pinaceae; genus Pinus; species Pinus taeda. The sequence continues at coordinate 7,951 of APFE031309122.1, read as the reverse complement.
GATGTAGTCCAAGTTGGATGAACTTTGTTCCAAGTCTTGTTGTCTTCTTTCATGCTTTATTTGTTTCTCCTCTTGTCTCATGTGCAAATTGAGTTTTTTCTGTTAAGCTACAATTTATGCATGTAATTCTTTAACACATCTATAAAAAATATTTTGGATCGAATTACCAACCTTAAGTTTGGTGAGATGAGAATTCACAGTTATGACCCTAGGGGAGTATGTAAACGACATTTTTCCAAGTCATATTTTCCCCGTGCTAATGACTCTTATTGCAAAAAAGAGGAAGACGAGGTAAATAATTTTTATATTGCTTCCCAAATACATGCACAAGGCAGTGAGGTAGGCCCTTCCAGTGCATTTCATGAGAAATATGTTTTCTAGGAAGGGAATCAATAGGAGGTGCCTAGTCCAGTCACCATTTGTAAGTATAAGAGGAAATTTGTGCATAATATTATAGTGGAGCAAAGCCAAAAATTCAAAGTATGTCCTATTGTTATGAGAGTAGCCATTGCAGTAGAGAAGAGGAGAAAGCAATCATAAGAATTAAAGAAGAATCAAGAGGAAGAAGAAAAGAGACAGGAGTAGGAACAGATATAGAAAGAGGAATATGAAAGGAAAGAAAACAGAGAGAAGGAAGAACAAGAATAATTGAGAAGGAAGAAGAAGAAGAAGTGAGACAGAAAGAGTTTGAGGAAGAATAGAAAAAGTAGTTGATGGATGAAGAAAGAAGAAAAAAGTAGAATGAGGAATTTTTAAGGGAAATAGAGAAGAAAATATAGGATCAAGATATGGAGGTTGAACAAGGGGAAGATAACCAAGAGACTGACATTGTGCCCATCGCAGAACAAGACATCAATCAGCCTTCACCTCTTGTTACTAGTGGCCACATACCATTCATTGAAATGGGAATATCTCCTCTAGATGATGATATGTACATGGACATCTCCAACATTATCATTGATCAGTTAAACAAAAAACTAGTGTGGGAAGGTAGAAATATTTTGTTGATTACCTAGTTCATCTTGTTTCCATTCATACAAAAAGGGTGATTTTACCTAATACCAAGAAGAATCTAGAGACATTGGAAGCAACAAACATGGACTTTGCAAAATTTACAAAATTAAACACTAATTTCTTCATGGAAGAAAAAGAACAAATAGAAAAGTACCTAGTTATAGTAATACAACAAATTGATCATCTCCTCGCTAAGAACCAAATGTTGTCTTCCACTAATTCTCATATGAGGGAGCCACAAGGATCTATACGTGAGTAAATTCAATCATTGGGTGACACTATGAGACAGTTATATGAGGAAATGATCACCCTACATAAGGTAGTGGTGCCCTGTCATGTAATCCAAAAGCGATTGCAAGAAAAAGTGAAAGTTCTGAAGGTAATTCATGCAACCATTGATGGGATCCAAGAATGGGGAGCTAAGTATAGAAATGAACCATCAAAGTTGGCAAGGAAAAAAGGCATGAAACATAATTGGAAAGGGATAAGGTTAAAATGCTTCTACAGGGAAAAAATCAACTCTGCACTTGTGTGGCCAATATCATAAACGCCCATTCACAACTATACCATAGTTTGGACTCCTTGATCAAGGTGCATAAGATTCCTTCTATAGGAGAATTTGTAGAAATAAAGGGAAGAAATGATGTTAGGTAGGAAATTAAAGAATTCTTGAGAAATCTAAAGTAGGTAGCTACTAAACAATATTTGGAGATCACAAGGAAGAAAATTCGACAATTTGTGGCTAGACTTGCCAATTAAAACATGAAGTTGTTCTTATTATGGAATAATGTTCATAATGACTCCAAATATATTTATCCATATGCAATGGAGGTGTTGTACCTTTGAGATGATAATGGTCAATTGATCATGCCAGAGCATCTAAGATATTTGTTTTGGGGGTTTTGGTTTTGGTTTTTATGGAGGACCAATACATAGACAAACTATAAGAATGATGTATTAACTCTTTTAGATAGTACTAATAGATAATCAAAGGGATTGTTTTTAACTTCACGTAGTGATTTAAATTTATAAGGTGCATAGAAATAATTGTAAGGATATATGATTAATTTAGATTTCAGACAGAAAGATAAATTATCATAAGTGGAAAAACTTTGTCCAATGCTCAAAAGTTAAACAAACTATGCTTAATATTACATAAGATGTTGGCAATTTTATGATTTAGAGGGAGCCTTTCAGACAGACAGTCCAATATCTCAGTCTCCTTATGATAATAACTTTAGAAAGGAATTTTAAGGATAATTGTAACACATTTATTCTCACCCGATATCTCTGTAAAATTTAAACACATGAAGAATAAACAAAATGAATGAAACACATGAAAAACTTATAGAAGAAAACGAAATTGTATGAGATCAAATTGAGAATTATTTGCTTTATTATCAGTGATCTAGAAACAACTTGTACATCATTTCTTTTACAAAATTTCTTATGAAAGGTACCACCTTTGATAACTCGTAAAAGAGAGTTATTTATACAAGTTGAGTGTTAAGAAAATATATTAAACAAATTTACAAAAATAACTTAATACAAAATCAGGAAAAATGAATTGAAAGTCGATCTGTCATTGTTTTGTTGTTTAACTATTGATGACTATTACTCAAAACTATGAATGTTTTTGACCTATTTATGATTTTTCCCCAAAATGTTGAATGTTGTTGATCTTTCTTTCAGTCAAGTAAATTAGTTAATTGTTCCCAACGTTTTTTATTTGGGATAGATAACTTAGTTACCCTTCGATAAACCTCATCCATTTTTGTATATTTAGTAAAAGTAGGTTTTACTAAAAATATGTGTTTTATTTCACTAAGGATGAAAAAGGTATCTTGGAGGGCATTCAACACAAGCCTTGGTGTTGTTGTACCCTTTGTATTTGAAACTGTAGCTACACTCGTCTTGACCTCTATGAGTTTGTGGACATAGTCTTCAATAGGAATTAAATTATCATTTATAAAAAATATGGAGGGAAAACCCTTGCTGGTCAAGGGTTCCAGCATACTGAAAAAATGTTTAACTATGACATTAACACTACTGCACTTTTCCTCCAACTGAAGAATACAATTTTCATTTGTAATAACTTTCTTCACTTCCAGTATGGTTGTTGTTCTGTCATCAAAAACCAATTCTTGAAGCTCAGAGATATCTTTAGAATTTGAAAACTTCATTATATCAGTGGCTATTTCTGGCCTATCCTCAAGTTCATTTGAGATAGTTTCAATACCTTCTTGAGCTTTCTCCAACAAGTCTTTCTGATAAAGAATTATTCTGATATAAGACCAGATATCTTTGGTTGATTCAATGATCTCTTCCCATATAATCTCATTTACTGAACCTAGTGTATTTGCGAGGTAAGAATCTTTGACTTCCTTCTGCATACCTCAATTTGACCTCTTGCCCTCTGCAACTCAACTGCATGTGAGTTGTCTGCAACTGCTTTCATGTGTTGTAGTGTCTTTAGCTAATCCTGTACTTTCTTAATTTCCTCTATTTGAATAGACATGTCCTGAATAGCTTCAACTCCTTCTGTTGTACCTGTGGTTTCTGATGTACCTGAGGTAGAAACTGTAGTTATAGGGAGTGCTGCAAGAGGAAATACATCCATTTGAATATTGGCCTGTTTCACAACTTCATCTTTCTCTTTGACAAGTTTTTCAATTTGTTCCTCAATCTGTTTTATTTGCAGATTTTGTTCCATCATAAGTTTCAACATATTTGATTTCCAAGCCTTAGTTTCTTCAATTTATTTAGTCATTGGGTCCTCTAAAGATGGCGATTTGAGCTGCTTCCTTAATGTTGAAACCTCAACATTTTTCTTCTTGACAATTTCTTCTGCAGCATTTATATTGGATGGATCATATCCCATCTTCAGCACCAGATCTTCCAAATATTTGACCTTGGTGTCTTTTGCCAATGAGGAAACTTTCTCAATCTTGAGCTGCGACTGTGTATTAACCAAGGTGACCTACAACTTTGATAGACTCATGGCAGTGTTAGTTAAAGTAGAAGAAATCATTTGGCCAGTCTATTTGTGCATCTCAGTTTGGTCAATTGGATGTACATCTTTAACTTTAAATTCAAAGGAGGTTTTCTTCTGGTAATGTACAACAAATCTGGGTTGTGGAATCTGAGCTTGTAAGAAAGCCATCTGCATCTTACCATTTTCAGAGACAAAGACTGAAATAAGTCTAGCTCGAGAACTAGAAAAATGTTTCGAGAATTGAGTATAAGTGTTTAACTTTATTTCCCCATTCTTCTTCTTATTTTCACTGAAAACATGAAAAATATCATCTTCTTTATCCTTCTGACTGCCTTCACTAGCGTGAATCACCTGATGTTCATGAGATGTGGTGGAGTGAGTGGGCAATTGAGTAGATTGTCCACCAGATTGTGTGGAAAGAGATGTCTCTCCATGTCCATCAAATGTTGTTTTCTGTGACACATTAGTTGCACTGACCTTGAAAGAGATCTCAGGCCTCCTCTTTCTGTGTACAATTCTAAAGCCTTTACTTGATGCTTCTTCTGTAGGGGATGACTGTTCTTCCCTTCCTCATTTGGCTGTCTTTTCCTATGCAAGTGGTGTTTGTATATTTGAAGTAGAGATTGCCTGCTTTTTAGCTTCTTGAAGGGTGTTTTCCTTATATCCTAAGAGATTTTTGTATTGCTCAATCTCAGGCCTGGCTGTGTGATGATATGGAGTAAATTTATTTTCTACTCTAATATTTGAAATCACACCCATTGGGTCATAAGACCAGGTAAAGCTAAGGCCAAACTTCATCTCTTTCAATAACCTGTCTGCTTCTTCTCTTGCTACTCTAGCGTTACAGATGAATGGACAAACCTGAGATTTTAGCTTAAACTATGATTTCTTTTTTGCAGCCACAAAATGCACTTCATCTGCATTGAGCCTATGCCTAATATATTCTAATGAAAAAATTATCATAGGGAGGTAATTAGGTAGCTTGTAAGGTGTAAGCTCACTACCAAAGACTCTTATCTCTATATAATTTTGGTAAAGATACCAATCTCTTGTTGTGGCTTGATCAAATAGCTACAAAACTTTTACAATTTCATCACTAATCCTTGGTTCTAGAGTACTTCTCAGAAGATTAATGGTTGGACGAACAAACGATTCTATGAACTGTTTATATGAAAATTATCCTTTATCCTTCATTCCCATAGAAGTCCAAAAGATAACTAATTGTTGGTTCCATTCTTCATCTAGCTTCTCCAAAGTGAATGGAAACTTGTCTCCCTGAAAATAGATAAAAAGATATACAAGTACTGAAGCATACTTGAATACTTCTTCAGTATTGAACTTGACAAATTGTTCATGAATGTCATCCGCTAGAAATTGACTAAAGTTAAAAAGAATAGTGGGTTTGGAACTAGCTAGAAAAGATACACAAGAAAAAAATGATGGCTTCATCTACATATTGATCATAATACTAACCAAGGAGATAAGAGAGAATGGTGGTAATTTGCTTGGTTCTGTCTAGGAATATAGATGAATCATAGGGAGGCTTTCTACTAGGTAGGGGGATATCTAGAGCCAAGAAAATTTCTAGGGTTTGAGCTCTTTTAGTGAATTATAGCTTCTGATAGGCTTCTATTAGGTTTCCATTAGAAAAAGGAGTGGTTGGCACAATATTTGGGACCTTTAACATTTGCTCAATGGACTAGGTGTTGGCATCATGACACGGGTTTGGCAGGTTTGATGCTATGGCATAGGTGTTGTCCTTGATGGCAACTCACTCTAGTGACAGATCACAGTTCAAGCACTCAAAAAGAAGAAAAAGATATATTTGCAGGTTCACTTTGACGAAGCCGTGTATACACGCAGGTTGGACGTTTCCAAGGCGCGTATGCATATACATGCACTTTCATGCAAAGAAAAGCGCGTACATGTGGGAGAACTTACTTTTGGTCCATGGTATTTAGTCCTTGGTATTTGAACCTATGGTTTTGGGCCATGGTATCTTGTCATAAGTGTTGATCCAAAGTATTGGGTCCATGGTATTAAAGTGTTATGGTTTTTGGACCGTGGTATTGTGAAAGGCAAGACTATAAAAGAGCAAGAAGATCATTGGGCAAAGATCATCTGAATGATTGAATATCTGATATCATGCTAGATCTGGAATAATGGTGATTGGGTTGTGGTGTAGAACTGGATCTGAATGAAGGAGGAACCTGAGCGCAAGAAAAAGGATAAGTTCTCTTGATGGGTCAAAATCTTAAGGCTTGAATAGTGGTATCTCTATATGATTTTGATCTGTGATATGTGGCGCACGATTGATCTATAAATCTGATAATCTAGGTTAACTAATATCTAAATGTTTGAAAGAATGAATTACCCTTTATAGATCTGTACACAGGTTCAGTGAAGCGAAGGCGCGTATACACGCAGTTTCTGCAAATCAAAAGAGCGTATACGCAGGTTGATCTTAACACAGAAGTGTATACACGCAGTTTCTGCAAATCAAAATAGCGTATACGCAGGTTGATCTTAACACAAAAGCGTATACACATAGTTTCTATAAGTCAAAAGTGCATATACGCAGGTCGATCTTAACACAGAAGCGTATACACGCAGTTTCTGTAAGGTAAAAGGGCGTATACGCAGGTTGATCTTAATATTGTAGCGTATGCACGTAGGTTTCTGAATATTGAAGTAGCATACATCTATTAATCTATGTTCTACCTGCTTCTGTGGATTATTGCAGTGATCTGGGTTCAGAATTTGTGTGTGATTACTATTACTATGATCTGGGTACAGTTGTCAGAGAATTGTTTATTTTGATTCAGTTTTGATTGGTGAAAAGGTGATTGGTTGATGTAGAAATTCTTGATGTTTGATTGATGTTATTTGTGGATCCAGTCTGAAAATTTATGAAAACGTGGTCCCTGGAAGAAAGAGAAGGTTGTAGCCTTCTGCAGGTAGCAGCCTACGTACTAGTATCTCGACTAGTACAAGAACTAAGGGGGTTGTAGCTCCCTTCCAGGAGAAGCTGGAAAACGAGAGAGGGTTGTAGCTCTCTATAGGTAGCAGCCTGCGTACTGCTAAAGGAATGCACCAATAAAAAATCATTGTAAAAAGAAGTTTCTAATTAAAAGAAGATAGAGACAAATTGCAATAGGTGGTTTTCACCCACATTGGGTTTCCACCTTATATCTTGTGTTCTTATGTGTGGTTGTCTTATGATCTATTTTACTGTTCCTGGTAACTGTTGCATAACTTAATGATCAACATCTGTAGAATAAAGTAAATTATAAATCTACATAGTATATGTGGGTTCATCTAACTAAAGTACTGTATATGTTCTGGGTTTGAAAAACGAAATAATTGACCAGATAATACTGATTCGCCCCCCCTCTCAGTATTATTTCCAATAATTGGTATCAGAGCAAGTCCTTCAGAAGAAGCTTGATCACTTGAAGGAATATCTATCATCATGAGCAACTACGAGAGAGAAGCATCGATCAGGCCATCAATTTTTTATGGGACCCACTTCGTCTATTGGAAGGTAAGAGTCACAGCCTATCTTCAATCTCTTGGTACAGAAGTCTGGGATATCATAGATACAGGGTACACTTTTCCATCAACAACTCCTACAGATCTAGCTGAGAAGAAGTAGTTTGAAACAAATGCAAAGGCTATCAACACTCTATTAGGATGTCTATCCCAATCAGAATTCATCAAGGCTATGTAGTATAAAACCGCTAAAGAAATATGGGACAAGATTGTGTTGAGCTATGAAGGAGATGAGCAGGTAAAACGAGCAAAAATTCAAACTCTCAGAATTCAGTATGAAAATCTTAGGATGTACAATGATGAAAGTGTGGCTAACTATTTCCTTCGTATAGATGAGATTGTTAATTGTATGAAAATTTTGGGTGAAGAAATAAAAGAGGTTGTTGTGGT
>APFE031309113.1:276497-300365 GCA_000404065.3 Pinus taeda | reverse complement strand
AAATAATTTACTAAATTATTATTAAATTTACTCAAATAATAATAATAGCTTTTGTATTTTCTGTCTATTGTGGTTAGTTGGATTTTGTCCTAACTCCTTTCAAAAACTCGAAAATTTCTGATCAAGTTATTAAATGTATAGAATTTAAGGGTTCAAAAACAAGTAACATCCGCCGAGAATTGATGATCTATCTGACCAGCTCAAAGATGTAAAAGTTTTTTTATAAGCTTTTTATAAGATGAATGTGAGATCAGGGTAAGAAAACACTCTTTTATTACAGATTATTTCTCATTTTAGCGGAGGAAAATTAGAAATAAGATTAACTGAAAATTTGATAGTTTTTTTTATTTTTTATATTTTATTTTTGAATTTATATAGAAGTAGAAATATTGAGCATTTTTTAAACTTTAGTTAAAACTGCACAACGGAATCAAAATAAATTATAAGACATTTGTATCAAACATATAAGCATTATAATTTTTAAAAATATTGATATTGATTATTAATTATATTATCTTTTTAAATTAAATAATTATTTTTTGATAAGTTATTATTTTTTATTTCAATATATTTTAGTAAATATATAAATAAATTCTAAAATTCAATTCAATTTATACTATAATCTAACCATGTACAATTGTCATAGGCGCATTTACATTTTTTAAAAACAATTATTTAACAAATCTACAATATAAGAATCAAATGTAAAATAAATAACGCCTACAAATTTTTTTTCAAAAATAATCAGACTCCTTTTAACATTTAAAATAATATAGATCTAAATAATAAAACATTGTAACCTCCCCTATAAAAAAACACTTTATATCACATACTGTGCAACACATTTATATTTCCCAAAAATACTTTCCATGTGAGCACCTGGCAAACATTCACCCTTCCATAATTTAGAATTGGTTAAATTTGTATCAAGTAAATCGGTTAAATTTGTACCAAATAAATCATTTTTAACACATAAATCACTATTCCATTTTTTGGAATAGGTTAAATGTGTAACAAATATACTTATTTTTTGGAATGAAAAATGACATGGCTTATTTTGGACTTCCTGGTATTAAATTTTCAAACTAATTTAAGAATTTTATCTTAATTTTAAAGAGAAATCCTATATTTAAATTTAAATTAGAAAATGATCTATATATATATATATATAATACCAATTTTATAAAAATATTTATTTCATTATATTTAAATTTAGACCATTATAAATTAATATACACCTTCAAATTCATTAAAGAAATGTGATATAATGTATTGATAACTTAATCATTAAAAAGACTTGTTCTTCTCAAATGTTATTATCTAGTGCAAAAGTGAAAACATTCCATCAGTGTTCAAAATTTAAGTGTTTCGAAAGTGGAAACTTACAACAAGTATTCGCATTTGAAGTGTTTGTTTATTATTATTATTATTAAGTGCATTTATTTTAGGACACTGTGAATATTATTATGAAATTATAATGTAATTTATAGGATTATTTTATTTTTGAATTTATCAAGTATTTAAATAAATGTTTTTTTGATGTAATTTTTTTGTTAAAATGTAAATCTTGAAAAATTTAAAGAAATATTTGTATTTTAAGAGATTTGATCTTTTTTTACTTTTAATGAATAGAGAATTAAGATGAGACTACTGTCTTTTTCTTAAAGTGTAAATAGCAAAGTTGTCTCAATGAAATATTTTATTAATTGAAGCTTACACATTGAACACATAATAGAGCCTAAGTGTATAGCAATGGGATTGATCACTAGATAATCACAACAATCTAGAGGATAATTATGCCCGCACAAATACAACTCATGTTTACATTGGAAACTAACAACTATATTTGAAGATTACATTGGAACTATTATAATCTAAAAAAAGACATTGAGAAAACACATATCCCCCATTAATTATAAAAGTCTCAATTAATGGAGAAATGTATTTTTTTATAACACCTAAATTGTCTCCCTTTGTGTCAAGGCCTCGAGTTGGCATTATGACCAACAGGCGCTTGTGACCACCCACGCACATGTGGAGAAGCAAAAAAAGAAAGTTGAACTGAAGTTGGGCGAGGAGTGCACGATGGGTGTGCCCACACAAGGAAGGTCACCCAAGAGGGGTTAAATTTGATGGGTGCCTTTACCTATCAGGGAATTTTTTTAGGACGGTTTTATTTATTTTTAAATTGCTTGTCACATAACTTTTAATATTTATTTTTACAGGTTTTATCTATTTCTGTAAATTGTATACATAATTGTTGCAAATTTTCTATTGTTGCAAAATAACTCATAATAAAAACTATAAAAATATGAATAATATAAACTATAATAATTAATAATAAAAATAAAAACCAATGAAAGGAAAAAAAAATACCAGTTCATCACCCATATATTCTAATGTAAAATATTCTTTTACCCTCTCGAATTAATTCTCCATATGTATTCTTACAAATAGACAAACCACTTATAATTTTTTCTTCCTAATTCTCTCTATAATTATTCACTTGCATAGATAATCCACGGAGAGCTAATTATTTACTTCTGTGCATATTCCATGGAGAGCATCAAATGGCAGTGATTGATCAACATAGGCTACGAATTTCAAATCTGACACATCTGACGAGGATCTCTGCAACTCTAATGTCATTTCAATCCTTTTACCAAAAAATGTTGAAGGGTTGGGAAATTTTTTGTTATATTAGAAAGGCAAATCACCCTTGAGGGTCAATTTGGTAGTCAAATTCCACCCATCACTCACACTTTCAAACTCCAGGTCTATTTTATGGATGGGGTTTTTGTTGCTTTTTTTGGTAATAAATCACTGTAGGCATGTAGAACGGAAGGAATTAGTACTCCTTTAAATAAATTGAAATGGAAGTTGAGTTATTGCATGCAGAACAGAGGGAATTGGTACTTTTTTAAAGAAATTGAAATGGAAGTTGAGTTATTGCCAGCAGTCATTTTTTTTATCTTTCTGTGTTGTCACAAAGCGTGTAGGAGAATTTTGTTTTTAGGTGTTTGGACAATTTTGGTAGAAGGATGGCCAAAGCAATGCAGAGTGAGTTGAACATGCATAAATGGTGGCATTTTTTTATAGATCCTATAATCTATGAGGAACTAATGAAAGTAGTTGAACCTTATGTAATGAGAAATTAAAAGCCAAAGTTGTGTGATAGCAAGGATCTGGTAGATGTTTCTTGCTCTTCTTCTTGCTTTTTCATGGGCACATCAGGAACAAATACAGAGGAGCCTTCTAAGTAGCAATTCTGCTAGAAATGTTCCAGAGATGTCAGCATGTGCACCCACTATTTCAAGTTCATGATCTAAATTGCTAATGAATGGATGCAATAATGCTAGAGATGTGTCTTGGTAGCTGAGTTTTCATGGGTTAGAAGCCAATAATCCGTTGCAATATGCATTCGTTCTAGATCGGGCTATGGATATGGGTTTGCATTCTATGCCTTCATCCCAAATGGGCTCTTTTCAGCTGGGAGTCAATTCATCTCAGCCATTGACAATATCTGAAATATATGAGTAGGTTCATGCCAATATATAGATGCAGAAGAAACAACAGATAGACCAACTACAATTGCAACTTTTCTTAGCCAAAAGCCATTGTTCACAGCAAGTACTGGGGTCTCTAGCCTACCATTATTAGCAGTAGTAGCTTCAGTTGCTGAAACAATTAAGGGATTTATATTTATCAAGAAAACTACACAATTGATAGATTTATATTTATCAAAAAACCTACTTGGGGAAAGAGCTCAGCCCATGAAACTTTCTGCAAAAAATGATTCAAAATTGGGTATTGCAAGGCCAGCCAAGCTCTACAGAGGAGTGAGACAGACTCAGGCCTGTGAGTGATTGACTGACTCACTGAAAACAACTAGAGAGGAGAGATGAAGAAATAAGACAAGGAAAAGATGGGGAAATAAGGCAACAAGGTTTTTATATAGATAAACAGTGATATGGTAACACGACATCATTTGCCCTTATGCATTAATTAATTTGAAACTATAACCATTTTATTCATACACGTTGAGCAAAGCAGGGGAGAACCATTGTGTCATGTAATGCTTTCGAAACAAAATAATCAGAATCCAAAGAACAAGGTATCATCTATCACTTACTGGTTATTTATTCTTGAAAGTTCTTCATGATTAGATTGTTCAACGTAGTGGTCTACAGAGTTCCAGGTTCTATAGCCTTCGAAGTTCCAGATTTTGCAGCATTCTGCGTATGCCCTTCTTCATGGTTAGAGTGTGCAACACAGTGGTCTGCTGAGTTTCAGGTTTTGTAGCCTCCGAAGTTCCAAATTTTGCAGCATTCTTCTTATGCCCCTGCTCACGAGAATTCACATCAAGTAATAACTTTCACACTTGCAGTGGATTGGAATTTGGAACTTACAAGTTGGAGGCTAGGGGAATAAGCATAACATAACTGGGCGGTGGGTAGCTGGGAGGTCACCAAACAGATTAATTACTATGGCATTTAGATTTATGGCTTTGTCCTATACGTCATAAGTTGTATATTTACATGTGATTCAGATACCGGGATCATTAAGGAAGGTATTAATGAATCACATGCTCACCTTTCATTTTTAACCACGTTATTGTTGCCAAGTTGCCAAGTATATATATCAAAAAATTAAAACTTGTTATTTTTTAATATGCCCGTCAATATGACATTTTTAAAAATTATTAGCAAGTTAGAGATGACATGTACATTTTGACATAGATAGTATTTTACGTGTAAAAAATGAAAATACATGCATACGAGCATCAAATTTAGCCCTTGTCACCCACTGATGCGATGAGTAACTTGGTAGCACTAGTGACTACCCATGCACATGTGAGAAGCAAAAAAAGAAAGTTGAACCAAAGTTGGGTGAGGAGTGCACGATGGGTGCGCCCACACAAGGGAGGTTGCCGAATGATGCGACGAATAACTTGGTAGCGACTTGGTAAATGCATGTAGGAAGGCGAGTTGGAAAGTTGTGCGCATGCACAAAGTCAGGGCGCCAAACACCAACTGGATGAGTAGGACATAGCGAGAATCTTTAACCTAACGAGCGCATCGGCTAAGTGAGTGAGTGATGTGTGACAAATGCATCAGGGAGGGCATGCATTCATATCTTATAGCAACCCATTGGTGACCTATGCCCAAGGGCCTACCTACACCAAGGTGGGGCGCCTAGGCACCGAGTTGGGACAGGTAAGTGATGAGTGAGTAGCAGCAACACGACATGTGGACAAAGGGATGACCAACAACAATGATGTGTGCTTGAAGTGATGAAACAATGAGAGTTAGTGTGTAGTCTAAGGCAAGGCGCACCCACCCATAAAGGGCGCTTGACTACCAAGGGGTAGGTGGGACAGGGGCGCACCCACCTGCGAAGGGGCGCTCACCCATATGTTGCAAGTCAGCTGGGGTGTTCAAATAATTTGGTAGATCCGATCAACCAAATGAGGGGTGTCAATCACACACACATGGAAAGCATATCAATAGAAGTGTTAAGTGTGGACTTTGGGCATCATTCGATCAACACAACGAAGAAGTTTGACCAAAACAGAAGTTAATTATAGGGGCATGAGCCTAGCAATATTCATTGATCACAGGAGAAAGAGGAAACTCGCTAAGGAGGATAGGGTTGAGAGTCAAGGGTGCTTGGGAAGAAAAAGAGAGCACAGGCCAAGTTTTGTTGCACGAAGGGCTGAACTTAGGTTTGATTTTTGTAAAGAAAAGTTTGGGGTTTCTCAACGATGTATTAACGCCGATTTGGGAAGGCTTAGTTGAAGAGTGTTTTGCACACTGTGATAGGGAATGGCACAGGACATTTGTGGATTTATAAGTTACGGAGACAATGTTGTTCCATGGGCTAGGTTGACTGATTGTAAAATTTGTACAAGTTTTTATAAATTAGGGAATTTGAAAGGGATTTCCTCCTCTCATATAAATATGTTTAAAATGATATTTTACTATGTTTTGTTTTATGAATTTTGCTATAATATAACTAAAAGAAGAAAAGTTGAAAAAAGGAAACTAAGTGTTGGTAGTAGGCATAGTCCAAAAGCTTTAGTATTGTTGAAATGAAAGAGATAGTCAGTGTCGCACAACACCCACAATGGAATTAGTTTCACCACTAGCATGGGTTCATGACATTTGGTATCAGAGCTTGGTTCAGGCAGGACCAAGTTGACTTGAAGTTGTGAAGCAATCTAGTAATTGGTTGCAGTGCAACATATGCATAGTTTGGCAGGGATAAGGAAGTAAAGTTAGGGCCAAGTTGAATGAAGGCACAATTTATGGTCGTGACATGTTCTCAATGTAAACTAATGACAAGTCTTAGAGAGGAACCACATGTACCTTGTGAGTCGAGCATGGATGTTGACGTAGTTTTCATGAACAAAATGTTGGCATGAATGGATGTGTTGAACACGAAGATGGACGCACTTGAGGTAGAGAATGTTGAACATAGGGAGAAGTTCACTGAGCAAGGAGTGTTGAGAAATCTATGGCATCCTAAATTAGGTAATTCTTCTTGATTAGTAACTTCTATTTTCTTAAGTTATTAATTTTCTTCTTTATCAAACAACTACCAATGCATGAACCTAAATAAACAAGAGAGACAGAATGTAGGCTATGAGCCAGAACCAAAACCTCTCGCTCTTTGAGATGAAAACCCGCACAAATTATTCTTATAGAGATTCCAATTGAAAAATAACAAGACCAAGACCCTTGACCTATTAGGCACTTCAAGACCAATAAACTGGTCTTCTTGAATGTCTTCTCCTTCCTCTTCTCAATTCCTCCTTCATTTGACCTTCTCAAAACTTAACACAATAAGATATTCAGCAAAATGTGATATAAAAGAACTGAGGTGGCACCTTGACTAAATAAAATCATAACACATAATGAGCATTTCACTTCAATTGAATGGTGGTCTCCATACCGAACTATAACTTGTTAGAAAATTAAATATTACAAAGCAATGGAACACATAGAATATTGCAGAAATATAAACACAAAAAACACATAAAACCAGAGAGACACAGATATACGCGGTTCACCCAGTTTGGGCTACGTCCACCCCGAATAGCCAGTCCTTCTTTGCTATCTAGCAAAATGAAGAGACACAACCTACAACAGATTCACTGTAATATCCTGTATTTTCTCTCACAGTCTCACCTCTCTGTTTCTCGCTCGAAGAATACACATCTATTATACAGCCTCAATACAATGCCCTCATAAAAAGAGAAGGGTTGCCTTCTTGGGCAAAAAACCCCAAACTAAATGTAAGTTCTACCGTCAGATTATTCGCCTAATGAACGACCCAGATTGACTAGAAATTACTATACTTTTACAAGGCAATTTTACATCTATTTTTAGCTTCGGGGGTGTTGCCCCCCAAACCCCCCCACCGGGGGAGTATTGGCTCCCATATGCCCTAGCCAGGGGGGATGGGCCCCCCCTGGAACCCCGCAGGGGGAACAAGTCCCTCCTGCACCCCCCTGCATGGAGGGGTGTACAAACTTCCTGGGGTATACATTCGGCTGAAACAAAGACCTCTAAATAATCATGCTCCACACCCAAAAATCTCCCACTTGCAGAATGATTGTAGCAACTCCACCACTGCTTCATTTGTTGGATAATGACTCCTAATTGCCCTGTTGAAATCAGATTTTTCTTCAGATCTGGAACATGCCTTACCTCCTTTAGTAGCCATTGGTTTCCATTCTGCTGTTTTACAAGAACCTTACGCATTCCAACAATTTTATAGTGTTTATCATCACCCAAACAAACTTGTCCAAAATCTCCTTGAACATAGTCATGAAAATATTTCTTATCAGGCGTGGCATGGAATGAGGCCCCTGAATCTACCACCCAGGAATCAGTAATATTTTCGAAATAAAGAATCAAAGCATCTTGTAACACCTCACCTCTCACATTTGCTTCATGATTGTTTTCTTGTTGTGCATCTCTTTCTTTTCCCTTCTGAGATCTACAGTGTTTCATTAGGTGTCCTTTCTTTCAACATTTCCAGCACACTATCCCCGATCTGGACTTGGATCTGCCTTTCCTTGATTTACTGTGATATCCTGAGATCTTTCTTCTTTCCATTTTTCTTCCCCTAGACTCTGCCCTTAAAGCATTACCCGACACTGAAGCTTTTCCATCGCATTTCCTCGCTAAGGATAGCACCGACAACATCATCAAACTTTAAAGTACTAGATCCAGAAACAGAGTTATTAATGGCCATTACTAAACCATTCCAACTTTCTAGCAACGAGCACAAGAATAACAGAGATCTAACTTCATCATCAAATTTTACCCCTACAGAACTTAATTGAATTGTAACAATATTAAAATCATTTAAATGGTTTGCAATAGATCCACCTTCCGACATCTTCATATTAAATAACCATTTCATAAGAAATACCTTGTTTGAGGTCGAGGGTTTTTCATATAGTTTCGGGGGTGCTGCCCTTGAAACCCCTGCTGGGGGATCGCTGGCCCCCGGACCCCCACGGGGTGGACAAGTCCCCCCCGCACCCACCCTCGCATTGAGTGGTGTACAAACTTCTTGGGGTATACATCCGACTGAAACAAAGACCTCTAAATAATCATGCTCCACACCCAACATAGCTTATATACCCTTGACAGAAACTTTTTTACCGATCTATGCTTCTTTGAGATCCGAATATATCACAAAAATCCCTTTTTCGAACTACATAGGTATCCAAACTTCTTACTATACCTATTTACCTGAGAATCTGAGAGGTATATTTGAAGTTCTTCACTGTACCCTTATCTGAGCTTCTCAAATGATGTCCAAACTTGTTACTATCACTATTCATCTGAAATTTAGAGATATATCCGATTTTTCTTTTTTATGGAGATCCAAACTGTATATTGTGACTACCCATCTGAATTCAGATTGAGATCCAAATTTTTGAATTGTGTAAAATGTGAATACCTTTTACACACACACACACACACAGATATATACTATTTATATATATAGAATTATATATATATATATATAAGTTGGTTTGTTTATCATATATATAAGCTAAGATAACCTCAACGAAGGGACATGTCTCTAAATATGTGAGCCAACACTGTGCCATTTACTTCATTTGGAGGCTGCCTTGAAGAGGAGGATTATGCTTGTCTTTGGAGAGATATTTTAAAATCATATATACTAGAATATATTTGTAACATGCCTAAGAAGGGCTCTTCATACATGACATTAATATTTTGACAATTCCTAATGGCTCACGATGGGAGCCATCTAAAAATAAAATATCTTGCTCATGAAACCCATGAAGCTAGAAAATAATATTTTTTTTTCTTGTTTACATCAGTTACAAAAATCACACTTACATGTCATTATGAAGACCAAAACTAGTTACACTTTTCAACACTCCCACTTAACTAGGGAGGTATTCATAATGGTACTTGGTCATCCTCATTCTGAAAAAATTCCCATAAGAAGAATCGAATTGGTAACCCATTTGTATAGCAACATATCAACCAACATTGTTATGTAGCAAGGCCTTAACTAACAACTCTATCTCTCCACAAGATCTAAGCTCAAAGCTTGTGAGACCAATGATTTATAGACACTCTCATCATTGTCTCTCCCAGAACATACCCCACCCGAGTTCTCAAGATATGTTCCATGAGGACTATTCTTATCTTGGACTCCCCAATCCTCAAAGAATACTGGTCCTCCATGGTTACTCTTATCTTGGATGCTCTATCTCATCCTAAAAGAGTATCAGATGTTAAATGATTACCCAATCCTCTCATTTTGTCTTCCCAAGTGAAGATTAGAATGATATGTTTATCTCTCCCTCTCATTTAGGGAGGAGATGTCTATTCCAATAAAGGAATGTACTCATTACTACATAAAGAATGTACCTAAGCTCCATCTTTGCTTACGGATTTCTTCCAAGTTTCTTCCAAGCAAGAAACTTGTTTCGAGGGTCCCTCTTAATTAGGGACCTATGACATCTCTTCAAGTGGAGATGATAGGACAACCAGTTGCTTGAAGAACTCCTTCCTTCAATGTCATGAATTTATTTGTCACAAAGTATTCATCTTTTGGGACTTCTTCATAGGGCACATGCTACCATCACTTTCATCCATGAGTCAGTCAGGTAATAATTCCTTCATCGAAAAGTGATCCATCACTCTACATCTGGCCTTGCTTCATGTCATGCTACCTTCTTCATACCATCTTCTTTGAAACGATCTTACATCTTTCTACATGGTCTTGGGGAAGACATCCATAGTTCTTCCTTTGGAAGTCTTGCATAAGCCCATCGAGATATTTTTTCAAAAATAAGAAATGAACACTTAAATCAAAATTGCCTTTGTGATGAACTTTCATCATGACATCTTCCAGTTTGCAGCAGCATCCCACATACATGTTGACATATGTCTTAAATATATCCATTTTCAAGGGTATTCGTCTTTTACGACTTCCATCAGAGTTTTCATTTCTTTCTGGTAGATTTTCTAGTCAAATATTCTTGGACTCATATGTTGAATTCCTTCTTCCATGGTTGCATAGTCTTATGATCTCTTCCTTTCATTCTTCACACATGACATTTCCAAGAACTTGCAATCAAAGTTCTTCCAATTGTTGTTGATTACCTCATATTCCATATGAGGATATATTATGGATTTCATCTAGTGTGACCAATGCCTTTGATCATCCTTCTGAGGAGGATATCCTTTTACTTTGATCATGCTTCTCAATATAGAGCAGTGATCCAAGTTACTTGAAACCATTAAAAATGAATTTATAATATTGAATACAAGTATAATACCTCTTTTACCTTTATGTCATCTAGGCTTCTTTCAGCAACTTCCTTGATTAAAAAAAAAACTTCAACCACTTGATCTTCTTCATTTCTTATGTCATCATACCATCATCTCATGAATTCCACAAGTTGGAGTTCTTGATGAAGCACTTACTTCCTCTATAGATTGATGAACCCTCCGATGAGGATTCCATTAGAGAATCTTGAGGATCTTACATATCCCTATCCAACATATGTTTCCTTTTGATGTATGATGAGCCTTGTTCTGGATTCCTTAAGTTTCCAATGAGGTTCCCAAGGGCTATTTCATTCATATTTGACTGCCATGGATTTTGTTCTAGCTTTCCTTCATGATTGCTTATGGTGATGTCATGAGATATTGCTTCTAATGCTTTCCCTCATTGAGCTTCCTCCACTTCTTTGGTAAAATGGACTTCTTCTCTATCTTCCTTGTTATTTCTCTTCTTCAACTTAGGACAATATTTCCTGTAATTCTCATAACATTGAATCTTATCTATGTCAATCTTTCCTTTTGAAAAATGTTTTAATATTGTTTCCCTCAACCTCTCTTCTTCTATATTGCATAGAAACTACAAGTTGTTGAATGGGATAACTTTATTAACCCCATGGACATTTGTTACGTTGTCTTTTAGTTTGTGTATTTAGAACGATGGAGATCATTTCCTTATCTGAAATCATCTCTTCCATATCTTGCAGTTTGAGATGTTATGAAGATAACCCTTCATCCTTTGATATCTTCGATATTAGATCTTTAGAGAGTAGTTTTATCAACTTATCATATGTCTCTTTTGATGTCTCCAATCTTGTTATATAGGGAATGAGGGGACTTTTGATTGATTTCATAAAAATCCCTTGAGCCCTTTGATGCCTTTCCATGTATTCAGATAGTCCTTGACCTTTAGATAGTTTGGAGGCTTTGCAATGACTTCACTTTCTTCGAGGACTATGTCTATCCTCCTTTTCCATGCAAGGAAGTTCGATGACCCAACCAACTTATAGCTCTCCTTGCAAAATGAAATCATTTTATCAGATTTAGATCATAGAATAAAAGATACTTACTTGACAAGAGAAGATGAAATATTCAACTTGATCTTTTTTATGGTGGTTAACGAAGATGCATTAGTGCCCTTTTGGATGATTTGTGTCCAAATGAAATCCATTCTTCCATAAAAAGGAGATTGCGCCTTTTATTATGACAACACCTTTTTATCTATAATCCTTTGTTGATGATGATTGATGAGGATGTCTTGATGTTTCCTTGGATGATATTCTTCAAGGATAAGGGAGGGTTCATTGCTTCAATGAGAGGAACTTGTATTATAGCCTTTAGAGTATTATGATAATACCTTTAGCCTTCTAGCCTTCATTGAGATACTTCAACTTCCTCGGTGGTGAATGAGTGCAGGGTTAGCAATGCTTATAGAGTTTCAACTTTCTCCAAGATGATGTGATCTTTGCTCTTAAAGTGCTTTTCTTGGGTATCTATACTTTGGTCTACCTCGCTTTGTAGTTCTTCTTCAACTTTATGATAGTATTTGTGGTCTTGGATGATGACTATAAGATCCAATACTTTTCCTAGTCTAGTCTTCTAGCTGCCTTTATTTGTAGATATAATTGCCTTGAGTAGAAATAAGGCTTTGGCTTCGATTATTTTGATTGATGATCCCAAGACTTCTTTTGAAGTAAACATTCGTTCTTTGATCTATGGTTTGATTATTCAATATATATATATATATATATATTTTAACTTTTCTTTGATATCCTTCGACTTTTTTTAGTGCCATTATTTACTTTGACACCTTAGCTCCAATACCATGTTGAGAAATCTAGGGCATCATCAATTAGGTGATTTCTCTTGATCAGTAACTTCTTGTGAGTATATTTTATTATTTACATTAGGGTCTTCTATTTGTTTAAGTTGTTAATGTTATTCTTCGTCAAACAACTACCAATACATGAACATAAATAGACAAGAGATGCAAAATTTAGGCTATGAGCCGGGGACAAAACCTCTCACTCTTTGAGAGGAAAACCCACACAAATTATTCTTATAGAGATTTCAATTGATGAATACCAAGACCAAGACCCTTGACCTATTATCCACTCCAAGGCCAAGACATTAGTTCTCTTGACTGTATTCTCCTCCCTCTTCTTGATTCCTCTTTCATTTTGACCTTCTTAGAACTGAGCATAATGATATAGTCACCAAACTGTGATATCAACAAACTGAGGTGGCACCGAGACTGAATCGAATCATATCACAAAATGAGAACTTCACCTAAACTAAGTTGTGGCCTCCATACTTCACTATAGTTTCTATACCCTTGAATGAAACTTTGTTACTAAATTGTGATTCTCTGAGATCTGAATTTATCACAATAGTCTCTTGTTTGAACTACATAGGTATCTGAACTTGTTACTGTACCTAGTCACCCAAGAATCACAAAGTTATATATGAACTCCTTCATTGTACCCTTATTTGAGCTTTTCAAATTATTTTTGAACTTGTTAATGTCACTCTTCATCTGAAATTCAGAGATGTATCTAAACTGTCTTCTCTGTGGAGATCCGAACTGTATACTGTGACTAGCCATCCTAATTCAGAATGAGATTCGAATTTCTAAACTGTGTAAAATGTGAATACATTTTACGCATATATATAGCGGTATTCCCATATATATAAGCTAAACTGAACTCAACAAAGGGATGTGTCTCGAAATAGGTGAGCCGACATGTGGAATTTACTTCATTTGGAGGTCGACTTGAAGAGGAGGATTGTGCTTGTCTTCGGAGGGATATTTTACAATCCTATAGACTAGAATACATTTGTAAGATTCCTAAGAAGGTATCTTCATAGATGAAACTAATTATTTTGACAATTCCTAAAGGCTCACAATGGGAGCTATATAAAAGTAAAATCTCTTACTCATGAAACTAATGAAGCAAGGCAATAATAATTTTATTTTCTTCTTTACAGCGTTTACAAAAATCACACTTACATGTAATTATGAAGACTGAAGCTAGTTAAACTTTTCAATAGGGAGAAAATTATACAGACCTAAAGATGCACTATGAGTTTCTTGAATGGAGATATTATCAAACCGTGAATGAAGTAAAGGGTATTGAAGTGGTGAAGAATCAAGGCATGGATGAGATCACAAAACTACAAAAGAGTCTTTCTAAAGTTCTAAACAATATTGTGAATTTATAGAAAGAAGTGGGGCGAGGTTCGATTGGAGGAGATTCCACATCAAGATAAAGGAAAAAAATTCTTATGATGGAATGAGAAGCATGAAAACAGTTGGAAACTTTCTATGGGATATGGAGCAATACCTTCAACGGTTGGAGCTTGCATCATAAGAAGCTAAGGTGAAGGTTGCTTCCCAATTCCTTACGAAGGATGCCAAGATGTGGTGGATGTGGAGATTGGATCATATTGCCCATGGTGATGTTGAGTACATCTCTACTTGGGAAGAAATGAACAAAGCATTGTTGGTTCATTTCAACCCATAAGAGAAAATGTGGGATGCACGAACTAAGATTAAGTACATCAAGAAAATCGGAAGTTTGCAAGCATATCAATGGGAATCTGCGTGGGATCTTCAAGTTCCTTAACATGGCGGAGAAAGACAAGGTTTTCAAATTCATCATTGGATTAAAACTTTGGGCATGCAATTAGGCGAAGTGAAAAGATCAAAACACTTGAGGAGGCATTTTCTAGAGTTTATAGTCTGGTAGACCATCATGAAGAAAGGGTAGTAGACAAGAAGAATTTTGATAAACTAAGAGAAAAGGATTCAAAGGAAGATGAGCTGAAGATAGGTGGTAAACTAAAGGCAAATAAATAGTTTGAGTGTTTTTTTTGTGAAGGTGACCACACGGGGAAGAATTATTCTTCAATACCAAATGTCATAGTTATTATGTAGTTGGATGGAAAGAAGAAAGAGGAACCAATGGTTGGGATGATGCAAATTTTAGGTGCTACACCAACGACAAAGTTTTTCCAAAGTGTGATCCTAAAAGAAACAAATTGGAGTATGTTGACATAAGGTTGGACAGGGCATATTGCTCACTATGGTGGGAAACATTGCAACTCATGACTTCATGAAAGAAAAGGAAACAAGGAAAGTTGGTCTGAAGTTCAACCCAACTCAAGCTCATCTCAAGGTAGTGAAATCTCCACCAAACCAAGTGATTGGAGTGGCAGAGGATGTGGAAGTGAATATTGGTGAATGGCCTTGGCAAAGTTGTCTTCACAATCACGCAAATGGATGAGTATGAAGTAGTTTTGGTGATCGAATTCATGAAATAATTTGAATAAATGATCTCCCACATGTGAGGAAGTTTTATATTTACAATGGAAGGGAAGATGTACCATTGAGTGTCCCCACCATCGAAGCCGTGAAGGGCAAATGTAAGATAACAATGATGGGTGTGGAAGAATATAAATGAAAGAAAGAAGTCTATGAGAAGTTGAACAAAAAGGAAGAAAAACTCATGGAGCAGGAAAATATCATAAGACCATTGTTTGATAGTGTTCTAGACTTAACATGTAGACTAGAGGTAGTTGAAGAGTGAAAGGAAGATAAATAAGAGAATTTACACAAGGAAGACAAAGAGACATACATGCAGAGGTTAGAGGAGGAGGATGTGGAAACTTGGATTCAGATGTTGAAGTAAGATGAATATGGAGATAGAAGGCCATCAACCTTACCATCCCCACCATATTTCTAAATTTTGAATGGAGGATGGGATCATTGTCATCTGCTAAGGGAAATGAGACCCTTTGAAGTGATGAGTAGAAATTGCGACAACACAGATAGGAGGATCATATGACAGCAAGATGCGATGATAGTTGTGATGATTCTAGATGCATGCATTCTTTTGGAGGAGATGCTATGGCTCAATTAGCTACCCAAATAGTCACCATCACAAGGGGTACCAACACATGATGGTCTTGCAGAGTTGCAATGAGATATGGGCATGAAGCAAGTCATAGGTAGAGTTATCTGGTTGCAGTAATAATGGACTTGGAAAAAGGAGTTTGTTGGGGTGGTTTTGTCAAGGGTTATGGGAAATAACATTTTTAAAGTGGGGGAGAATGTTATGGCCTCAAGCTGGTCCTATGACCAACATGCGTACATGACTGCCCACACACATGTGGAGAGGCGAAAAATGAAAGTTGAACTGAAGTTGGGTGAGGAGTTCACGATGGGTGCGCTCGCACAAGGAAGGCTTCCCACTGGTGTGATTGGAAACTTTATAGCAACTTTGTAAACACATGTAGGAAGGCGAGTTGGAAAGGCGTGCACCCGCATAAAGGTGGGGTGCCCAACACCAATTGGTTGAGTAAGACATAGTGGGAATCTTTAACCTAATGAGAAGATCAGACAAGTGAGTGAGCGATGTACGATGAGTGTGTCACGAAGATGACGTGTTCATATCTTATAGAGGCTAAGTTGGTGAACTATGCCCAAGAGCATGCCTGCACCAAGGTAGGTCACCTGGGCGGCGAGTCGTGATGGTAAATGATGAGCGAGTAGCAGCGACATGATGTGTGGAGAAAGGGATGACCAACAAGAGTGATGTGTGCTTGAAGTGATGGAGCGATGAGAGTCAGCATGTAGACTAAGGCCAGGCACACTCGCCCATAAGGGGCACTCGACTGCACACCTACCTAGGGCATGCCCGCTCATGAAGGGGCATTCACCCATATGTTAGAAAGTCAGCGAGGGTGTTCAAATACTTTGGTATATCCGATGAACCAAATGAGGGGTGTCGACCATACACCCATGACAAGAATATCAATAGAAGTGTCAAGTGAGGACTTGGGGCATCATTCGATCAACACAACAAAGAAGTTCAACCAAAACAAAAATGAATTGTAGGGGCATGAGCCTAACAAGATTCACTAACCATAGGAGAAAGAGTAAACTCACTAAGGAGGATAGCAATGAAAGTCAAGGGTGCTTGGGTAGAGAAAGAAAGCACAGGCCAAGTTTTACTGCATGAAGGGCCGAATGCAGGTTTGATTTTTGGAAAGAAAATTTTGGGGTTTCTCAACTATGTGTTAACATTGAGTTGGGTAGGCTTAGTTGAAGAGTGTTGTGTGCACTACGATAGGGAGTGGTGCATGACTGTTGTGGATTTATAAATTATGGAGGCAATGTTTTTCCATGGGTCAGTGATGAGCCTCATCATTGGGTAATTATATGGGCCTTAACTCACCTCCTAGCTTAGTCAAACCAACTATTCTCACGACTTATTGCATACTTTTGATTATATTTTGCTTATGAAATGAGTTAGAGTTGAATATTTTGCTTTGTGGTCTAATGTGCATTTAACAAAGGATTAAAGGATAAAAGAAAGGAATTTTGGCAAAGATATTGGTCAAAACTCGAATAGGAAAGGGGAGAGGAAGTAAAGGAGGTAAATCCTCTTTATTTACTACCCCTCCATTCGAATATTCCTCCATCAACTCAGAGTGAAAACAGAGAAATCATGAGGACTAGAAGGTAGCCGAGCAAGTGAAAGTCAAAGCACCATTTTATCTCGAGTTTGGGAGTCGAGCCTCCCTAATTTTAAGGAAGTCATTGGAGACCTCAGACATATAAGTAGAGAGGCCTAGGACCTCAGTAGGATTCAGACTATTAATTGTAAAACTCTACTTTATTTTCGAGCTGCAAGACTTGTGATGGTTTTGGATGTAATCCATTGTTTTGATAATAATAATGAGTTTTTTTTCGAGCCAACACTGAGTTAGCTTAGAGGGTTGAAGCTCTTAGGTTAGGGCCCAACCCTAGATGCTAAGGCTCCTCTTTATTGTACATGTATGTTAGCATAGATTCACAGTTTAATTATTCATTTGCTTAAGTAGTTGCATTTCCATTACAACAATGTAGTGTATATTGGTTGTGTTTTAGTTTGCTTCTGTTTGTGCCTTTTTCTTTAGTTAGTAGGATAGCAAGGACTATATCTGTATATTTCCTTTCACAACAACCCTGACCAACCACCATAAACCATGTGTCGCATAGCTTCTTTGTATTCATTTCAACATTTGAAGTTATGCACTCCAAATCTCCACTGTCGATCTGTTTAGCTTGATCCAATGGATATCATGTCATCCCAATACTTTATGCACTCAAGATCTCCACTGTTGATCTATCTAGCTTGATCTAATGGCTATCATGTCATCTGAATAATTTATGCACTCCAAATCTCCACCGTCAATCTGTCTAGCTTGATCCAATGGCTATTGCGCAATCTCGCGCGGATTATTGCACGACCGATATCTGTTCGAGAGCACGCGAGAAAAGTGGTTTTCTCATGCTGCATGTCACCCAGTTAGGCTAATCGCATAAAATTTTGGAATTTCGCTTACAGCCTTGAGGGTGCTTGAGAAACTTCTTACCGCTTATGAAAACTCATTCCATCATTTCACACTTTTTTCCCGTGATAAGATCTCCGTCACTCATCCTCCATTAATCATGTTCATCCATTTATTACTTAATCTCTTGCGATAAGATCTCTGCCACTCATCTTCCATTAACCCTGTCCATCCATCTATTCAATCAATCTCACGTGATAAGATCTTTGTCTCTCATCTTCCATTAACCCTGTCCATCCATCTATTCACTTAACCTCTTGCAATAAGATCTTCACCATTCATCTTCCGATTAGTCCTATTCGTCCATCTATTGACTTAACCTCTCGTGATAAGATCTTCGCCATTCTTCTCCTATTAGTAATGTTCGTCCATCTATTGACTTAACCTCCCGTGATAAGATCTCTACCATTAATCTTTTGTTAGTCCTATTCATCCATCTATTAACTTAATCTCCTGTGATAAGATATCCGCCACTCATCTTCCATTCTTACTATTCACTGATCGATCCAATAGCTCCCATGCACTGTTGCTTTTTTCCATCCTCTTTTCACTGATTTAGATCTTCGCTTGCTCTTCCACTTGATTCCTTGCATGCTTGATTTTACCAAAACACAAAAAACATGAAAATAGACTTAGTTTAGTTTCCTCGCTTACACATTAGTTTGGTTTGATTCTCTTTACTTATGTAACTTAGATAACAGCATTAGGTTAGTGTTGATTTGGCAATTCTGCTTAGTTTAGTTATTTAAATGGTTAATTATTATATGGTGTGATTTAGCTTTAAATGTTGTTTTCTTCAGTACTGCAGTAGAGTAGCTCTCTTAGAATGGATTTTCTCTTCCATCAAGTAATCGAGCTTCTTCTGAATTTATAGAAGTCTGTCTTGGAAGCCAGATGAACAAGTGATAACAGGTAGGACCTTCACTTCTACTTGTGCATATAGCACTATCACCTCCAAGTTTGTATGAACCTTAGGTTCATAAGTAAAGATGGTAGCCTATGAGTTGCAACATCCTTGATGCAATACTGGTGCTCATCACTTTTTGGCATCATTTCCAGGGAGGTGTCTGAGTAGAATGTGAGTATTTCTTTCTTTTGTTCTATTTCTAGATTGCTTTCTTTTCTTCTATGTCTAGTCTCCAATTTTCTGCCATTAGTTTATTTTTACAAAAGTAATCTAGTAGCTTCCTTTCTTTTAGTTGTCATTATCTGCTTTCCTTTCCTTTCTGCAAGTAGAATTTCAATTCAGCAAGTAGTTTCTTGCTAAAAAATCTTCCAAAAAACAACCCAAAAACATTTCCTTTCATGCCTCATAGGAATAGGGACAATTTAGGGAAATTCTTGCCCAATACCCCCACTGCATCCAATAGCCAACCTTCTCTCTTATTTGGTGGCTGTGAACTGGATGAATTTTTAATTGAGCAAATTGACATATTTGAAGAACCTTTAGAGGAAGAAGAAGAAAAGGAACCCATTCTTACCGAACCAATGGCTGAAAACCAAAATGACAGAGGGAATAGAGAGAGAGTTGAGGGTGCCTTCCCCATCAGGGAAACAAATGGGGACACTAAGATGAAGAATATAAGCCCCTCTACTCTACCTCATCTCCATGGATTGACCACAGAGGGCCCTGACACTTTCCTATTTGAGTTTGATGTTATGTTGAACCTATGACTATACAGATGATGAAAAAAGTTAAGACTATTTCCATCTACCCTCAAGGATTCAACATTGCGCTGGTTCATGGGTTTACTTGGAGATAGCATCCCAACTTGGGCTCAGATGCATTAACCTTTTAACAACAAATATAGGGACTACTGTAGGTCAAAGGATAATAAAGAAGACATTTTCAGGATGACCATGGGCCAGGATGAGTCCTTAGAAGTGTATGAAGAAAGGTTCTAGGTCAGTTACAAAAGGGCAAGGTGCACACTTAACCCCGAGTCACTAAAGCTAGTCCTGCTTAGAGGAGTAACGGAAGATCTTTTGGATACCTTACATTTGTGAGTAGGAGGAGATATCTACCAATTACCCTATGAGGATATCAATACTGTCTTTAGGAACCATTCTAGGGAAGTTAGGAAAACGGGGAGGAGTAGTCAACCTATGGCCAATACATCATCTTCCAACTCATTCATCAAGGGTGAAATTGGAAATATGCTGGAAGATTTCAAAAGTGAGATGCTGCAAACCCTTGCCTTGCAATTGGACACCATGAACATCAAAAGGAAGCAAGAGGAAGCAGAGAGATCCTTGGCCATATTTTGCCCTAGATGCACCAATAGGCATCCTAGGAACGAATGTCCATTGAATTGCATTGAGATTTGCTCAATCTATGAAAAAAACCACTCCACATACAAGTGCCCTTCTTTACCCCAACTCAAAGTTGTATATCAAGGAGATGAAGGGGTCACTGAGCAGCTTTGCTACATCAACCAAAGCAGACTTCTTGGTCCTAGACCATACCAACAGGGTATGCAAGGGTCATCCCATGCATATTACAACCCCAACCAAACCACAACTATACCTTCTTGGGGACCCCCTACTTATCCTTCCTGGTATACACCCCCTCCTTGGTCCTATGCATCTCAGTATCATTCTGAGCCAGCCAAAAAGTCATTTCAACCTTATGTTCCACCACAACCTCAGTGGAATACACCACACGAGGGGTGGAGGCCCCAATACAACAATGCTCCAACTTTATTGCCTCCACTACCTACCCAAGCAACCCCAGATTCCTACCCAGCCAAATCCAAACCTAAACAATAGGCAGGCTCAACAAGCATATAGTGGAGAGACATCATACCCAGCTTATGTTGTAGAAAACTAGGAGATCAACGTAAGATCTGGGAAAATTCTCTTGGATAACCACCTCCCTCTCCACATAGGGAGGTTGAGGAAGAAAGAAAGGAAAGCAACCTTAAAGTAAATCCACCTTTTCCTGAGAGATTAACCCAACCACTCTAGCCCACCCCAGAAGAAACTGAACTTTGGGGAGAATTGAAAAATCTATGTGTAAAGATCCCCCTTCTCTAGGCATTAAAAGATGTTCCCATTTAAAATAACTTAATTAAGGAGAAATGATTCAAGCATATAGGAAGGAGAAAAATGGATGCCCCTACCATTAATGACATTGGGTAGTTGTCTAACTTAGTGCTGGGGCAGGTAATATGCCCAAAATATTTGGACCCTTGAAGCCTTGTAGTAGATGTGCACATCAATGGCACCATTGTCCCACACACTCTGTTTGATCTGGGGGACGCCATTAATGTGTTGACAAAGGACACCATGCTCAAGCTAAACCTCCAAGGGTCATTAAGGAAGACCACAATAGTTTTGCAACTTGCAAATCGTTCCACAGTCACCCTTAAGGGAATTGTGGAGAATGTGATGATCTCCATTGACTCCTGGGAGTACCCTCCATATTTCCTAGTTCTCCAGCCTAAGGCTAAGCTTACTAGTTACCCTCTCATCCTTGGGAGGCCATGGTTGGCCATAGCTAATGCTTACATTAGCTAGAGAGCTAGGAATATGACCATCAAGAATGGGCATATGTCCAAATAGTTAGTCCTATACCCTCCTGCTCAACCTTCTCTAGAGCATGATTTACCTTTATGGTTGGAGGAGGAGGAAGAAGATGAGGCTTATTTAGCCCAGCTTTATGCTTTGGAAGCAACCATAGGCGGAGGACAACAATATGAGGATGACTTAATTGAACACCTGCTCCAAATTCCAACTCCTAGTTCGTTACCATTAGAAGAAGAAGTAAGGGAAACCTAGAATAATCATCCAATTGACTTATGCTTGGCCAATTCCAACCCACTTCATGTCAAAACCATAGAATTTGGCCCAAAGAGAAATTTGAAAATTAATCCATCTCTTTCTGCTCTTGAAGAGGAAAATCTATGCAACATGTTGAGAGAAAACCTAGAAGCCTTTGCTTGGAGTTACAAGGAAATGAAGGGAGTACACTCCTTAGTGTGTACTCACCACATATACATCAAAGAAGGTTGCAAGCCAGTACGACAACCAGAAAGGAGGATAAATCCAGCTCTTAAAAGATATAGTTAAAGAAGAACAGCAAAAAACTACTAAATGCAGGATTCATTTACCCTATCTTTGACAATGAGTGGGTCTCTCCTTTAGTGTTAGTTCCCAATAAAAATGGTAAGTGGAGGTTGTGTGTTGATTACAGGGAGTTGAACAAAGCCACAAAGTGTTAGGCCCCTACAATACTAGTAATTATCCCATTACTATTGTAGTTGTATCCCTTATTAATATTGTTGTGCCCCTATTGTCCCCATATTGTTATTACTATGCCCCATAGAATCCCTCTATTGTTATTTTTATGCCTTTATATTATTATTGTTAGGTCGGTTGGGTTACATTGTGACTCCTTAGAATCCTATATATAGAAAGGAGGTTTTATCATTTGAATCATCAAGGAATCATTCATTTGTGTAATATAAAGGAGGTTTCCCCCTCAAAGAGGCTAAATTCTAAGGTGTTGATCTATCTTTTCTATCCTTTTGTGAGCTGGTTTCATAACATTTAGTATCAGAGATTTGGATTCTAAGGTTTCATTTCTCCAAATAGGTCATCGTGGCATTTTCACTATAACTTTTTTCTGTGACATTTCAGAAGCGAAAAAAAAGAACCCATTTGAGAAGAAATCGCACTGAACATCAGGTCTGAATTTCAGATCTTTTCGCTCTATATTTACATATAGATGATCTAAGGAAGTTGGTCTTTTTGTAGACTCTTGAATTACATTCCAAATAGGTGACCCAGGAAATTTTTTATAACTTTCTCTCTGATCATCGGATTGAAATTTCGTCACAAGGTATAGAAACATGACAAAATGTAGTTCCTTGTATATATTTTTAGAGCCAAAGGTCGAAATAGGGACACATGGCATGTCGTACAAGTTTGCTCTACTGAACTAGTCTATAATCAGGTCACTGTGGGAGATTTGGTATAACTCTTCCTTGGAGAATCCAATTTGGATCAGACTGGTGGAATTAGAAAGAGGAAATAGAGGGCTACTGTAGATCATAATTTTAGAACTGGATGATCTGAAATTACAGAGATACATCAGAGGCAATATCGAGCTCCTACAAAGTGAAAAAAGGTGTGTAGATTTTTTTAAATTTTTGCTTAAGCTTGGTTTGAAAAATTATTTTGAAGGAATTCAAAGGGCATAGTAGAGCATTACTATTGGTAACAGATGACCCGAGGAAAGAAAATGAAAACATGTAGTAAGAAACTTGAAAGCTCTAGCATGACTCATGAAGAAGAGGAAGAAATCCTACATGACATATCAAAATTACAAGACCAAGTGCAACAAATGTCACTCTCACAAAAGCTAACAGAAGCTAAGATAAATGGTGTGGAATCTAAGATAAAGGGCCTGGAAGCTAAGATGAATGGCATGGAAGCTAAGATGGATGATTTGAAGAAATATTTGTAGACAAACATGGTATATTTGAAGACAGACATGGCAGATTTGAAGACAGATTTGACAAATTTTCTACAAGAAATACTTACTAATGGTGAAAGGGTAGTAAAGGAAACTCATGATGTGAACAAAAGAAATGTTAATCATGATTTCATAGACTCTAAT
>APFE031309113.1:245140-274042 GCA_000404065.3 Pinus taeda | reverse complement strand
CCATTAAGGAATGGAAAATCCCCACATCCATAAAGCATCTGTGAGGATTTCTCGGGTTGATAGGGTATTATCACAAGTTTGTTAAGAATTATGGGAGAATAGTAGCACCTCTAACAACATTATTGAAAAAAGATGCATTTTCATGGACTCCAGTAGCAACAAAGGCCTTCGAACATCTTAAAGAGGCAATGTGCCAAGAACCGGTCTTAGCTACACCAGACTTCACAAAAACCTTTATTGTGGAATGTGATGCTTCAGGAAATGGAATTGGTGCTATTCTAATGCAAGATGAAAGACCAATTGATTTTGAAAGTCGTCCAATCAAGGGAAACTTTCTACACAAAGCTATTTATGAGAAGGAAATGTTGACAATACTACATGCACTTAAGAAATGGCAACCCTACCTAATGGGAAGACACTTCAAGGTAAAAACAGATCATGATAGCATTAAATACTTTTTAGAACAAAGCTTATCCTCTGAAGAGAAACAAAAGTGGGTCACAAAGATGTTGGGTTATGACTTTGAAATCATCTACAAAAAAGAGAAGCAAATGTGGTGGCAGATGCACTCTCAAGAAAGGATGAAGATGTGGAAGCATTGTTGTGTGCCATTTCTATTATCCAACCAGATTAGATAAATGAATCAAGGGAGGAATGGAAGAATGATGAAGAAGTGTGGGCACTTATTTGAAAGTTACAACAAGATTCCAGTACATATGATACATTTAGCTGGAAAAATGATTCATTATGGTAGAAAGATCGCTTATACCTCAGTAAGAATTCCCAACTCAAACAAAATATTCTTATGGAATTGCACACTTCTCCCTTAGGAGGGCACTCGGGATTTTAAAAACTTACCACAGAGTTAAGAAGGAATTTTTTTGGGATGGCCTTAAATCAGATATTCAAAAGTTTGTGGCGGAATGTTTGGTTGCCAACAAAATAAAGTTGAAACAATTAAGACACCGGGTCTATTACAACCTTTATCCATTCCAAGCCAACGTTGGGAGGAGGTTTCAATGGATTTTATCACAGGTTTACCCAAGTCTGAGGGAAAGAGTGTCACCATGGTGCTAGTTGACAGACTTACCAAGTATGCACACTTTTGTGCATTATCAAATCCATTTAAAGCCAGTATAGTTTCTACTGCATTTATGGAAAAAATTCAAAAGCTACATGGAAACCCAAAGATTATTGTAAGTGACAGAGATCCCATTTTTATTGGAAATTTTTGGACATAATTATTTTCTTGTCTTGGTACTCAATTAGCTCACAGCTCATCTTATCATCCTCAATCTGATGGGCAAAATGAGATAGTAAACAAATGTTTGGAAGGATATCTTCGTTGCGTTTTATCTGATAAACAGACACAATGGGTCAAATGGTTGCCTCTGGCTGAATGGTGATATAACACTTCCTTCCATACTGCAACAAAAATGACCCCATTTATGGCACTTTATGGATATCAACCACCATCCATCATATCATATTTAAGAGAAAATTCTAAGTTTCAAGCAGTGGAGCATCACATCAAGCATCAACAACAAGTTCTCCAACTCTTAAAGGATAACCTCGTGTTGGCACAGAATAGAATGAAACAACAGGCAGATCAACATCGTAGTGAAAGAAGTTTTGATGTAGGTGACTGGGTATTCCTACGGCTACAACCATATAAACAAATATCCCTCAAGAAAGCTAAGAAGGATAATAAATTATCACCAAAGTATTATGGTCCGTACAAGGTGTTGCAAAAGATTGGTACTATGGCATACAAATTGGAGCTTCCTGCAGCATCTTGGAGCTTCCTGCAGCTTCTCGAGTGCACCCAATTTTCCATGTTTCATGTTTAAAGGAGGTTATAGGCGAAAAGCTCCCAGCTCAAACAATATTACCAGAACTTGATGAGGAAGGAAAAATTATATTGGAACCGTAAGCAGTCACAAAATCAAGAACTCGATAGCTATTAAATCAATCAATTTCGGAGTATCTTATCAAGTGGAAAAACTTATCCGCTGAATATTCCACATGGGAGGATGATAATTTTATACAGAAGCATCCATAACTACTTAAGCATTTAGGAAAACACTTTTTTGAAGGAGAGTGGCATGTTAGGTCCCTACAATACTAGTAATTACCCCATTACTATTGTAGTTGTATCCCTTATTAATATTGTTGTGCCCCAATTGTCCCCATATTGTTATTACTGTGCCCCATAGAATCCCTCTATTGTTATTTTTGTGCCTTTATAGTATTATTGTTAGGTTGTCTAGGTTATATTGTGACTCCTTAGACTTCTATATATAGAAAGGAGGTTTTGTTATTTGAATCATCAAGGAATCATTCATTTGTGTAATGTAAAGGAGTTTGCCCCCTCGAAGAGGCTGAATTCTAAGGTGTTGATCTATCTTTTATATCTTTTTGTGAGCTAGTTTCATAACACAAAGAAGGATCATTTTCCCCTACCCTTCATTGACCAAGTGCTATATGGCCTAGCAAGGAAGAAGTTCTTTTATTTTCTAGATGGATTCAGTGGGTACAACCAAATTAAAATATGCCCAGAAGACTAGGATAAGATCACATTCACCTGCCCTTGGGGTACCTTTACCTATAGGGTCCTTCCTTTTGGCCTATGCAATGCTCCTACCACTTTCTGGAGAGCAGTCTTGAGTATCTTCGCCGAATTAGTACATAATGCGGTGAAATTTTATATGGATGACTTTACACCTTATGGCTGTGATTTTCAAGAAGCCCTGACTAGCCTAGGCAAATTATTGCACAAATGCATTGAATTGAACTTGTTTCTCAGTCCAGAAAAATGTGAATTCTTAACGACTGAAGGGACCGTGCTAGGTCATTCAATATCTCAACAAAGACTGCAGATGAACCCAAACGAAATAGAAATCATCCAAAGGGTCCCACCTCCTCGAAAGCAGAGGGATGTTAGGAGTTTCTTGGGGTTAGCTGAATACTACCAAAGGTTCATAAAGGACTTCAGCAAGTTTGCCTCTCCTTTATTTGGGTTGTTGGCCAAAGATTTAGAGTTTATATTTTCAAAAAGATGTCAAGAGGCCTTAGACATTTTAAAGGGTAAGTTAACCACTGCACCAATTCTCCAAGGCCCAAACTGGGCCCTCCCTTTTCACATTCATGTTGATGCCTCACACAAAGCTATAGGAGCAGCCTTAGGTCAGGTAGAGGAGAAATTGCATTATGCCATCTATTTTATCAGTAAGAACCTATTGAAGGCTAAGCTAAATTATACTTTGACTGAAAAGGAACTCCTGGCTGTTGTGCATTCATTAAAGAACTTTAGGCATTACATACCAAACATTTGTGCATACTGACCATGCTGCAATGAAATATTTGATGAACAAACGAGATGTGAATGTTAGAATTATAAGATGGTTGATTTTATTACAATAGTTTGATCTAACAATTGTTGATAGGCATGGTAAGGAAAATGTTGTTGCAGACTTTCTATCTACGATGAATATGCCTGCAGGTGGAGAAGGAATGGTGGATGACCAGTTACCAGAGAATCATTTGTTTGCTATTTCAGTTCTCTCCCCTTTGTTTTCTGATATAGTAAACTATTTGGTATCATCACAGTTCCCACCAAACTTGCCCTCCAAAGAAAAAAGCAAGATAGTCAGGAAAGTCTCCCCCTCCACCTGGATTAGGGGCAATATTTTCAAACTTGGTCCAGATCAAATCTTGAGAAGGTGTGTAAGGGAAGAGGAAGTTTTTGACATCCTTATGACCCGTCATGATGGGCCTTGTGGAGGTCACTTTGTAGCAAAGAGAACATTCAAAGTATCACAAGTGGGCTATTATTGGCCCACTCTTCATCAGGATGTGAAAAAGTACATTGGTTAGTGTGATCGGTGCTAGAGGATGGGAAAGCCTACTCCAAGAGATGAAATGCCCCTACAATCTCAAGTGACTTTTGAGCCATTTGATAAGTGGGGCATGGACTTCATTGGGCTTATCAACCCTCCAAATAAAAAAATAGTACATTATTGTGTGCACTGATTATTTGACTAACTGGGATGAAACTAAGGTAATTAAGGCAGCAACAGAAGAGAAAGTGGTTGAGTTCCTAAGGGAGAATGTATTGCACAAATTTGGGTACCCTAGAGAGCTAGTCACAGGCCAAGGCAGCCAGTTTACTTGATCCATATTGGATCCATAAAGACTGATTAATAGAGCCATGGCAATACCAGGTTGGAATAGACTTTGAAGAATTTAAAACAAAAATCAAAAGCACCTCTAAACTAGTGGCAATGGCAGCCAGCATGGAATGAAAAGGACCTCAGTCAAAGCGCGCTGACCGAGGCCCATGGAGACTGTGCGGGAGGCGAAATTAGCCCCTGGGAGGCCTAGATCAGGAAATAGAGGCAATTTTTTATGCACGAGTGCATCGCTGGGCGAAAAACCTCAAAATGGAGAAGCCCCGAGCACTTGGTCATGTGGGAGCTGAGAAAACCATGGGACAAAAGGCTAAGCACTAAAGGTGGGACCCGCTCCGAAACTGGTGGTATTGATCGGAGGCATCCATGGGCAATAAGTAGTTTTGGTGGAAGCGAAGATATTTCACTCAGCGGTTGATGCATGGCAAGCAGAGGTGAGAGAAAACCACCGCTCATCACATGCTAATGGTCGAGCATGTCAACTGCGCGATATGAGCGGATGGCGTTGGATCTGGGGGATACAAATCTGATGGTTGATATCGTGCCCAATGGTAGGACCTGATTTAACAAGGGAATAAGCTGCGATTTAGAATAACTTGAGGTCCAATTTGACTCCCAAGGTGGAAAAAGACTCATTCCACGACGTAACCGAAGAATTGAATTAATGAAAGGCTGGCACAGTTCATAGGAAGACAAGTGGCCATCCTTGAGAGCCTGATGATGGCACCGAAATAGGGAACTCCAAGTGCAGTCGTAAGCAAGCGATCCAACAAAGGTGGAAGAGGAACTGAACAACCATGAGCTCGAATGGTTTAAAGCCATGAACAAAGAACAAAAAGGACACCAAGGGTCAGGAACCGAAAGACGGAACACTAAAGACAGAAGATAGAAAAGAGAAGAATCAGTGAAGCAAAAAGCAGAAAGAAGATAGAAGGACCGAGCTGACCAAAGGCAGCATTGGGCACCAAAAATCTTGAGAGATTCAAGCCATCCCTGAGAGGATCTGTCAGACCAGAGAGGTCAAAGAGCTATTAAGAGAGAGATTCTATGTACTCAAGTGGTTTGGGGAATCCAAGAACCACCCTGCTAAGCCAATCTGTTTCAGGAGACTCATATTGAGCTCCTTCATTATGATTCTCTGCTTCAAGACATAATAAAATAAGACCACCACTCAGAGCTAGACCGTAGATATAGCCCTGAAAGATAGGGTGGAATCCTTATTAATTTCTTGTGTTCTTGTATTTGCTTACTATGTTTCTCTGTTGTTTTCCATTTCAAGTGTTTGTGTATCTACAATCTAATCGATCCATTGCTTAAATAACAGATACACACACACACACCAACATATGAGTTTGTAATACCTTCATTTAATAAATATTTAACTGAGGTCACTCATAGGGTGATTATCAGATCAAGTGGCATCAGATCTTTAGGCTGTAAGGTTAGACAAGCTTGTGTTGGTTTAGCTGTTGAATGCTCACTAGATCAAAGCTCAAATTAGGAGAAGGCGAGTTGGTCAAAACTAATCCTGAAATTGGGAGAGTCTATCCTCAGAAGATAATGTCAGAGGAAGGTTCTATGGGGCCAGACCCTCAATTCATAGAAAATTTCCTAGCTATAAAGTCTATGGTAGAAGAAATGTATAGGGACTTTAGAAAGCATAAGGATGAAGATTCATCAGGTTCTAAACAAGACAAAGAAGAAGATGACTCTCATTACCATGACCACTCAAAATGAAAAGCGAGAGAGGAAAACTTTCTCACACCTCCTAATAGCCCTGTGCATAATA
The DNA here is from genome assembly GCA_000404065.3 of Pinus taeda. Lineage (NCBI taxonomy): Eukaryota > Viridiplantae > Streptophyta > Pinopsida > Pinales > Pinaceae > Pinus > Pinus taeda. Next base: position 268,063 of record APFE031309113.1, on the reverse strand, counting down.
AGAAAGCATCTTTGATTAAGCTAGATGTTAAATTTGACTTTCCTATATATGATGGAGAGTTAAATGCTGAAAAGTTGGACAATTGGATTAGACAAATTGATGTGTATTGCAACGTGCAGAACATCGACTCAGAAAAGAGCAAAACTCAATTGGAAATCCTATGCCTAGGAGGCACTGCCTTGGTTTGGTGGGAAGGAAAAAACCCAAGTTGACATGAAAAGGCGTGGTAAGACTATCTTTGTCTGGAGTGACTTTGTTTTTGCCATCATGAAGCAATTGTATACATTGGCCTACATATAACAAGCCATGATGAGTTGGAAAACCCTTTAGTAGTTGAAAGGGAAAAGTGTGCAAGGGTACACTTAAGAATTTAGAAAGAGAGCATTGATTATAGGGATCTCATTAGACTCACCAGAGACTCTTTTGAAGTACATTGGTGGTCTACAAAGCTACATGAGGAATACCATCCTCATGTTTAATCCCACTAGTATAGATGAGGTATTTGTACAAGTTAATCATTTAGAAGCTAGAGGAAAGAATGGAAATCCAGAATTTCGGGGACCATCCCAACCCATTGCAAGCAAGAGCAAGGAGAAAAGAAAGCAGAGGTGGAAAGCAAGGAAGGCTGACACTACACAGAAAGGCAAATATTCATGCATTCATTGTAAAAAGGATGGGCATGATGATGAGCACTGTTGGATTCTGCATCCAGAGCTGAGACCTAAGAAGTCCAAGGGCAAGAAGAAGAAGTTTTTTGCAGCTATTCAAAAGGATTTGGTGTTAGACTCAGGAGGTGAAACAATCATTGCAGCCACAGGTATAAAAGGTAAGAATTCTGAAGCATCTACTAGTAATTCTGCTCAATCTGTTATTGATGAAGAACATGAGAGAAAAAGACATGAGCTTTTCCATATTCAAGTTGTTTCCAAACATAAAAAGATTGATACTTTGTTTGATACTGGCTCACAAGTAAATTTGATTTCTGAAGCAATTGTAAAGAAATTGGGATTTGCAACTACACCTCACAAGAAACCATACTCATTAGGATGGTTGAATGATAAAGCACAACTACAAGTAATTAGACAGTGCGGACTCAAGTTTTTTTTTGGGTCAGCATTTGTAGATGAGGTTGAGTTAGACATAATTCCTTTGGATATATGTGGAATTGTTCTAGGGATTCCTTACTTGTATGATATAAAATCTATTTTCTATAGAGCTAAGAACAAGTATCTACTTGTTAAAGATGGAATTGAATACTTTGTAAGAGCTCACAAGCTCAAGAATAATTATACTCTCATAAAATCAGGGCAGATGAAAAGAATGATAAATTCATGCAAACAATTCTTACTAATGGTCGTAAAAGAAGAGAAACCTGATCAAACCAATGTATTTGAGGGCTGTAATGCTAAGCAGCAAGCTGATATAGAAAATATTTTTTCAGAGTATGATCTTCTGTTTTAGGAACCTAAAGGTCTGCCAACCAAAAAGGAAATAGTACATGATATTATTTTGCAGCAAGATGTTCCATTGCCTAACATTGGAATGTACAGGTTGTTTTCTTTAGAGAATTCTAAAATCAAGAAGCAGGTGCAGGAGTTGCTCAAGAAGGGGTTCATCAGGCCTAGGACATCACCATGTGGGTCACCAATCATTTTGGTGAAAAAGAAAGATGGCTCATGGAGAATGTGCATTGACTACTGAGCACTGAATAAGATAACAATAAAAAATCGTTACCCCCTTCCTTGCATAGATGATCTTTTAGATCAATTAAAGGAAGTTGTTTATTTCACCAAGCTGGATTTGCACAATGGATACCATCAGGTCAGAGTTGCAGAGCAAGATGCATGGAAGACTACTTTCAAAACAAGGCAAGGATTGTATGAGTGGCTGGTTATGCCTTTTGGCTTGACCAATGCCCCTGCTACTTTCATGAGATCAATGAATGATGTACTCAGGCCTTTTCTTGATGATTTCATTATTGTGTATCTGGATGACATTCTGATTTTTAGTAAAATGTGGGAGGAACACTTAAAGCATGCTAAGGAGACATTAGATGTTTTGAAAAGAGAAAAACTTTATGTTAAACTCTGAAAATATGAATTTGGCAAAACATCTCTAAATTATTTGGGTCATATAGTAGGGGGTGGTGAATTGAAAATAGATCCCTCTAAAGTAGCAGTCATTGTAAACTGGCCTACACCCAAGTCTGCTACAGAATTAAGAATCTTCTTAGGAGCAGCACAATATTGGAGGAAGTTCATCTCTAACGTTTCCTCAATTGTAGCTCCCTTACATGCTTTGACAGGATTGAACAAGGTGTTTCAGTGGGGAGGGAAACATCAGAAAGCCTTCAACACCTTAAAATAAAAGATTAGTAGAGCACCTGTACTAGCACTGCCTGATTTGCAAAGACCATTTGAGATCCAAACAGATGCTAGTGACTATGCCATGGGAGCAGCATTGACACAACACTGTAAACCCATATGTTATCATTCTGAGACTTTTAATTCTGCAGTAGTTAACTATCCTACATATGATAAAAAATTGTTTGCATTAGTTCAGAGTGTGAAAAAGTGGAAACATTTCTTAATGGGAAAAGAGACAGTAATACATATTGATCATCAACCACTTCAATATCTACACTCCCAAACTAAGTTGTAGCAATAAAGACATTACAGGTGGATGGGTTTTCTACAAAAATTTCATTTCGTCATCAGATATAAAAAGGGCATACAAAACAAATTTGCAGACATGCTATCTAGACCCATTATAAATGCATCTACTATACTTAAGCATAATTCTGTACTACATGAAAGTTACATTGAACAATATGCTCAAGATATAGACTTTAAATATGTATATGCAACTTTGAGTCGAGGCAAATTGGTAGAAGAATTGGATTATCATTTGAAGGACCGACTCTTATATCATTGTGGGAAACTTTGCATTACACAAACAGAGAGAGTAAAGATAGTTAGAGAAGCACACACTTCTCTGATATCAGGTCACTTTGGGCTAAGTAAAATAGTTGCATGACTGCAAAGATTTTGTTATTGGCCGAAAATGAATGAGACCATTTCTAGATATGTAAAAGGGTGTACTATGTGTGCCAAAAGCAAGCCCAACAATAGAAAACTAGTCTTGTACACTCCATTACCAGTTCCTTCTCACCCTTCGGAAAGTGTTTCCATGGATTTTGTTGGAGGACTGCCTAAATCTAGGAAAGGTCATGATTATCTATATGTGGTTGTGGATAGGTTCAGCGAAATGTATATTTTGATACCTTGTAATAAGAAGATTACAGCTGAACAAACTGAAAAACTATTCTTTGAACATGTATGGGTTCATTTTGGGTTACCCACTTCTATTTTATCTGATCGAGACACCCGATTTGTGGGGAAGTTTTGGTCAAGTTTGTGGGAGCTGATGGACACCCAAATGAAGAAAAGCACAACATTTGATCCACAAACTGATGTCCAAACAGAAGTAGTCAACAGGACAATGATCTAGTTACTCAGAGGATATTGCAACAAACATCCTAAGCTTTCGGATGAACATTTGTGTTATGTTCAGCATGCTTACAACATAGAAAACACTCTTATACACAGAGATCTCCTTTTGAGACCTGTTTTGGTTTCACACCAAGGTCTCCTTTGGATTTTGTCTTTGGTAAAGATACCACAGTTGATGGACATAGTGATGTGGACAAGGCAACTAGGTTCATTGAACAGATCTAAGAGATCCACCAGGCAGTATAGGAACAACTAGAAAAGAGCCAAGCTAGATACAAGGCTAGGCATGACAAGCATCATATGGAGCATAGTTTTCAAGTTGGAGACCAAGTCTGGCTGTATATCAGCAAGGACAGGATGCATGGTGAAGGTAAAAAGCTAAAGTCTATCAGATATGGACCTTTTAGGATACTTGAGAAGATTGGTGAAAATTATTTTCGCCTTAATCTACCAGCTTACATGCACATCTACTCAGTCATAAATGCAGACTGCTTGAGATTGTTTGAACCTTCGATGATTGAGGATCCTGATGAAAAAAGTAAATTTCCTTCTATTGATGACCTGTTACCTGAATATCTTAATGAATTGCAGGAAGACACAGTCTTGGACAGGAAGGTGAGGACAATGTGCAGAGGAGATGTTGAGTACCTCAGAATTGGACTCAAAGGTTCGAAGTTGAGTAGTGCAAAGTGGATTGATATTGGGCAAGTGAGACAACAGTACTCTCACTTAGTTGATTCTTGAAAGAAAACCAACTTTTGGTGGTCCAAAATCTTTTCAGTGGGAAGGCCATGATCCGAATTGGATCCATAAATATTGATTAACAGAGCCATGGTTGTACCAGGTCAGAACAGACATCGAGGAATTTAAAACAACAATCAAAAGCACCTCTAAACCAGTGGTAGTGGCAGCCAGCGTGGAACGACGAGGACCTCAGTCAAAGCGCGCTGACCAAGACCCATGGAGACTGCGCAGGGGGCGAAATTGGCCCTTGGGAGGCCCGAATTGGGAAACTTAGGTAGATTTTGATGTGCGATTGAAAAACCTCAAAATCGAGAAGCCCTGAGAACTCAGTCACGTGGGAGCCGAGAAAACCATGGGACAAACGACTAAGCGTTAAAGGTGGGACCCACTCTGAAATCAGCGGTGTTGATCAGAGGCATCCATGGGTAGTAAGCAGTTTTGGTGGAAGCAGAGGGATTCCACTTAGTGGCCAATGCGTGGCAAGAGGAGGAGAGAGAAAAATGTCACTCATCGCGTGCTAACTGTCGAGCAAGTCAACCACGCAAAATGAGCAGATGGCAATTGGATATGGGGGATCCAGATCTGATGGTTGATATCACACCTAATGGTAGGACCAGATTTAACAAGGGAATAAGCCGCGATTTAGAGGAACTTGAGGTCCACTTTGACCGCCAAGGTGGTGAAAAACTCATTCCACAATGTAACCGAAGAATTGAACAGACGAAAGGATGGCGCGGTTTGTAGGAAGACAAGTCGCCATCCTTGAGAGCCTGATGATGGCACCGAAATAGGGAACTCTAAGCGTAGCCACAAGTAGGTGGTCTGAAAAAGATGGAAGAGGAACCGAATCGCCATGAGCTTGAATGGTTTAAAGCCATGAACAGAGAATAGAAAGGACACCAATGGTCAGGAATCGAAAGACAAAACACTGAAGACAGAAGACAGAAAAGAGAAGAACCAGTGAAGCAAAAAGTAGAAAGAAGACAGAAGGGCTGAGTTGACCAAAGGTAGCATCAAGCACCAGAAAGCTTGAGGGATTCAACCCATCCCTGAGAGGATCTGTTAGACCAGAGAGGTCAAAGAGCTGGTAAGGAAGAAAGTCTATGTACTCCAGTGGTTTGGGGAATCTAAGAACTACCCTGCCAAGCCAATCTGTTTTAGGAGACTCATATTGAGCTCCTTCATTGTAATTCTCTACTTCAAGACATAATAAAATAAGGCCATCATTGAGAGCTGGTCCGAAGATGTAGCCTGGGAGGATAGGGTGAACTCCTTATTAATTTCTTGTTTTCTTGTATTTGCTTAATGTGTTTCTCTATTGTTTTCCATTTCAAGTGTCTATGTATTTGCAATCTGATCAATCCATTGATTAAATAACATAGACACACACACACACCAACATATGAGTCTTTAATACCTTCATTTAATAAATCTTTAACTGAGGTCACTCATAGGGTGATTACCAGATCATTACCTCCAACATGATTGAAGAACTGCCCAACCATCACAAAATCAAGCATAGGACCTCCACTCCTTATCATCCACAAGCTAATGGGCAAGTGGATGTTACCAATAGGGCACTAGAGAGCATCTTAACCAAGGTAGTGAATAGAAACAGGAAGGATTGGGTAGAGAGACTAGTTGAGGCCACTTGGGCCTATAATACAACATGGAAGACCACCATTGGATTTACACCCTATGAGATGGTCTATGGGAAAAAGGCTTTGTTATCCATTGAGTTTGAATATAACACATTGAGGATGGCAGCACAACTAGATTTGGATCTCAGTCATCCACAAAAAGAAATATTGTTCCATTTGAATGGCTTACATGAATTCAGAATGCAGGCCCTCCTACATACAAAGATAGTTTAGCTTCAGAGGAAGATCTAGCATGATAAACATATTAAGGAGAAGCAATTTCAAGAGGGCGATTGTGCATTGTTATATGATTATAGGTATAAAGACTTCAAGGGCAAGCTAAGGACAAGATGGCTTGTACCTTATGTGGTGGAAAGATGCCATGATAATGGTTCAGTGAAAATTAGAACTATAGATGAAGAAGCCATTTCACTGCTTGTTAATGGACACTGATTGAAAACATACAAGAGGCCTTTATCAAAAATGACTTCATTGACAATATCAATAAGCTAGTGATGATGGTGGAGAAAGTTCCAGCTCCTCCCTCATCAGGTCATTGAAAAAAGAAAAAAGGAGAAGAAAAGAATAAGGATTGAGGTGAAAACCCCCATGAGGCACCTGAGTCCCATCTTTGGGTTGAAAACCACGTGAAGTAGCCAAATGATGAAAAAGAAAATGAAAAAAAGAATAGGAAGATCCCTGGATGAAAACCTTCCTTGAGGTGCCCGGGGAAAACATCTAGGGTGAAATTCTCTCTGAAGCAACCTAGGTGTTTTTAAAAAAAAAAAAGAGATAAAAAGATGTAATTGTTATTTGCAAGTGGATGAGAGAGACAGTCAAGGAGAAAAAAGAGGATCCAAAAGGAACCCTACTTCACACATATCCATCTCCTCCACTCCTTACCATGCATCACTCCATCATTTCTATCATTTTCCACTCCACTTCTACAATTTATGCAAAGAATGTGTTTTCTACGGGATCCCCTGTATTCGTGTAGCAACCTATCCCAGAAAATATCAATAATCAACTACTAGTATTCACTAGGATGATCTAGGAGCTCTAGATAGAAGATAACAGACAGTAGACAACATACAACAAAGGAGGAAGAAGAATGACCATGCAGCAAATAAACAACACAACACCTCTAACCTTTGACAACTACAGCATGGTGTCGAGACCACAGGTAAGTATCTCGCTCACTCACTCATATGCATCATTTGATAAAAAGTTGTAAGAGTCGTGAGGTAGTTTGTTTATAAGTGAAAAGGTGGCTAGTTAACTTGGCTACCTTTGACAAAGCAGACATTCAAGTGGAAAAAAGGAAATTCTTTTTAAAATAAAAAGAGAATGCAAGAGTATAAAAACAGTGATTTATTTTTGATGGCATTCAAATCCGATGTAAGGTGGGTCCCCGACCCATATTAAAGTTCGAGCAATTGCACACGATTTAAGTAAGCGTGGGTTTGAAAGGCAAATAAAGTGCTATGTGGGGGAGCAACGAGCACGAGTTATAACTTAGGATCAACCCCTACAGTTGACCATGATGTCAAGGTGTTCGACCAAGATCTACGGCCTGATATTGCTGCTAGGGGTTCAAGCATGATGAACATCCCATACACTCCCTACCCCCTAATGGGCCACCCCAATCGCTCCACTCCATCTCTTCTCCTCCACGTCATTTTCCTCCCTCATTCATTACCATCCACCTCATTCACCGTACCTCATCAACTCATTTACCATTCCATAGATACAATGTTGTTTATGGCTACCATTTTAGGATGCTTGAAGAATTAAGATTTGGGTTAGAAACACCAGTTCACCAAAGACTCAACATACCCAATTTATTGATGCAATCACTCATAAATTCCAGCAACAAAGTAAAGGAAGAGAATTCCCAACAATTAACTCACCATGGGGTGAACAGGATCCTCATTAAAGATGCCCTCCAACACCTTAGGATCCCTATAACATGGTTAGTCTTCAGAGACTTACCACTAGAGGATGACATCAAAACCCTCACCTATGATGTTTGTCCTTCTGTTAGTGAGGGGGAGGCGAAAAAAGAAGAAGAAGATACAAAGCTAGATGGGGATGAGATGGATGAAGAAAAAACTAATACAGAGGAACTTCATGAAGTAGGAGAAGAGAAGGAGGATGATGCTGAAATAGAGGAGGAAACAAAGGAAGAAAATGATGGAGATGAGAAAGAACAACAAGAGGAATAAGATAAGAAAAACAAAGCGGAAGAAGGCATTGACACAAAAGGGGAAGAACACAAGGAGGAGTCACCTAAGGTGTCTCTAGAGGCCCCTGAGAGGGGGGCAACAACTACCCTCACTGGTCTCAACACCCTAGTCAAGAAAAAAGGGAAAAGAAGAAGGCAAACCCCTCTATATTTCAGAACAAGAAAGAGCACAAGAATCAAACAAGGGAAGCCACAAATATCAATAAAAATCCCTGTTGAGATTTAATATTCCCCTACACCAAGGGATAGAGAAGCAATAACGAGAGATCAACTTGAGAGGGAAAATGCATGGCTGAGAGGACAACTGCAGGAAAGGGAAAACCAACTAGCATGTATGCCCAGCCTCTCCTTGAAGGCCATCCAGTATAGGATGCCAGCTAGATCCTATGATCTTTACCTCAGAGAACAATGGTTGTAATTTCATATTAAGACACTAGCACAAAGGGGAACCATGCCATATCAGGACTACAAGCAATTTATTGATCTTTATGATCAAAGTACACTAGAAGATAGGGCCAAAATGGCCTAGTTTTACTTACACAACATGGCCCTCATAGACATGAATGTTTGGGATCCTAGTTATGAGCTAGGATATTTGCAATTAATGGTTTTGGCGTCATGGATGAACCATGAGGAGTCCAGGGCTGTAGAGACGAAAATAATATTTGGCCAGAGAGAAGAATGAACCTCTTTTCATCAGAGCTAAACAATCAAATCTTGTGGACCTAATCAACTCCCATAATCTAATTGCAAATGATCCTCAGCTGGCACCTAGATATCTTGCTACCCAAGAGCGAGCAATTTCACATTTTGAGGATATGTTTAGGATGTTAGGAGATGATAGTATACTTGCCTACTTAAGGATATGGAACACACTGCCACATAGCTTGAAGATCAAATAATATCACTCCCCTCAAAGGTTGAGAGAGGGACTCAACAAGAGACTTCTGTATAAGAAATCAATGCAAATGTTGAAGGTCAATTAGATAGACCTAAAACTCAGTCCACCACTACTCCTAGGGATGTTAGAAGGGAGAAAAGAAGAAAAGGAAAAGAGGCAGTGTGAAGGAGTAGAAAGGAAAGCAGGCTTCTAGGAACCAGAAGAAGAGACCACAACAGAGGCATGGGATGTTAGAGAGGTTACCAAAGCCATGAAGGATATGGACATTGATTAAGTTGCTCAGAGGATGAGAAAAACTTTCAGTAGGGGGATGATGATGAGCCTCACCATTGGGTAATTATATGGGCCTTAATTCACCTCCTAGCTTAGTCAAACCAACCATTCTCATGGCTTATTGCATACTTTTGATTATATTTTGCTTATGAGATGAGTTAGAGTTGGATATTTGCTTTGTGGTCTAATGTGCATTTAACACAAGATTAAAGGATAAAAGCAAGGAATTTTGGCAAAGACCTTGGTCAAAACTTGAATGGGACAGGGGAGAGGAATTATAGGAGGTAAATACCCCTCATTTACTAACCCTCCATTCGAATATTCCTCCATCAGCTCGGAGTGCAAACAACCAAATCACGAGGACTAGAAGGAAGCCGAGCAAGTGAAATTCAAAGCACCATTTTATCTCAAGTTTGGGAGCCGAGCCTCCCTAATTTTAAGGAAGTCGTTGGAGACTTCAAATGTATAAGTATAGAGGCCTAGGACCTCAGTATGATTAGGACTTTTAATTGTAAAAATATACTTTATTTTCCAACTGCAAGACTTGTGACAGTTTTGGATGTAATCCATTGTTTTGATAATAAGAAAGAATTTTGTTTCAAACCAACAGTGAGTTAACTCAGAGGGCTGAAGCTCTTGGGTTAGGGCCCAACCCTAGGATCTAAGGCTCCTCTTTATTGTACATGTATGTTAGTGTAGATTCATGGTTTATTCATTCATTTGCGTAAGTAGCTACACTTCCATTACATCAATGTAGCGTAGATTGGTTGTGTTTTAGTTTGCTTCCATTTGTGCCTTTTTCTTCAGTTCGCGGGTTAGCAAGGATTATACCCGTAGATTTCCTTTCACAAAAACCCTGACCAACCACCATCAACTGCGTGTCACGTAGCTTCTTTGTATTCATTTCAACATTTGACTTTATGTGCTCCAAATCTCCACCGTGAATCTATCTAGCTTGATCAAATGGCTATCACATCATCTCAATACTTTATGCACTCCAAAACTCCACCATCAATCTATCTAGCTTGATTCAATGAATGTTGTTTCATCTCAATACTTTATGCGCTCCAAATCTCCACCATTGATCTGCCTAGCTTGATCTAATGACTATCGTGCAATCTCACGTAGATTTTTGCATGGTGAATATCTACCCGAGAGCACGTGAGAAAAGTGGTTTTCTCATGCTACATGTCACCTAGTTAGGCTAATCGTGCAAAATTTTGGAATTTTGCTTATAGCCCTGAGGTCGCACGAGAAACTGCTTACTGCCTATGAAAACCCGCTCCATCATTCCGCACATTTTTCCTATGATAAGATCTTTGCCGCTCATCCTTCGTTAATCTTGTTTGTCCATCAATTACTTAATCTCCCACGATAAGATCTTCAGAGCTCATCTTCCGTTAGCCCCATCCATCCATCTATTCACTCAATCCCACATGATAATATCTCCATCGCTCATCTTCCGTTAACCCTGTCCATCCATCTATTCACTTAACCTCCCACGATAAGATCTCTGCCATTCATATTCTAATTAGTCATGTTTTTCCATATATCGATTTAACCTCTCATGATAAGATCTCTGCCATTCATGTCTCGTTAGTCCTGTTTATCCATCTATTGACTTAATCTCCCATGATAAGATCTCTTCCATTAATCTTCCGTTAGTCCTATTTGTCCATCTATTCATGTAATCTCCTATAATAAGATCTCCTCCACTCATCTTCCATTTTTAATGTTCGCTGATCAATCCAATGGTTCCCATGCACTGCTGCTTTGTTACGTCCTCCTTTCACTGATTTCAATCTTCGTTGCTCTTCTGCTTGACTCCTTGCATGCTTGATTTTACCAAAATAACAAAAACATGAAAACAAACTTAGTTTAGTTTCCTCGCTTACACATTAGTTTGGTTTGATTCTCTTTACTTGTATAACTTAGATAGCAGCATTAGGTTACCATTGATTTAGCAATTCTGCTTAGTTTAGTTGTTTAAATGGTTAATTAGGATATGGTGTGATTTAGCGTTACATGTTGTTTTCTTCAGTGCTACAGTAGAGTAGCTCTCTTAGAATAGATTTATTTTCTTCCATTAAAGAATCAAGCTTCTTCTGACTCTATAGAAGTCTGGCTTGGAACCTATGGGGTATCTTTCCAGATGAACATGTGACAACAGGTAGGACCTTCACTTCTACTTGTGCATATAGCACTGTCACTTTCAAGTTTTTACAAACCCTGGGTTGATAAGTAAAGTTGGTACCCCAAGAGTTGCACCATCCTTGCTGGAATACTGGCGCTCATTAGTTAAGCTGATTGACTATAAAATTTGTACAATTATTTATAAATTACGAAATTTGAAAGGGAGTTACCCCTCCCATATAAATCCATGTCTAATGATATTTTATAGCTATGTTTTGTGTTTTGAATTCCACTATAATATAATTAAAAGAAGAATGAATGAACAAAAAATAAATTAACTGTTGGTAGTAGGCATAGTCCAAAAGATATAGTAGTGTCAAAATAAAATAGTTAGTCGGTGCTGCAAAACACCCCTAGTGGACTTAGAGTCACCACTAATGTGTTCATGACAGTTGGTATCAGAGCTTGGTTCAGGCAAGACCAAGTTGACTTGAAGTTGTGAAGCAATTTAGTAATTGGTCACAGTGTGAAATAGGCATAGCCTGGCAGGGGTAAGGAAGTAAAGTTAGGGTCGAGCTGAATGAAGGCACAATTTATGGTCATGACACATTCTCAAAGTAAACTAATGTCAAGTCTTGGAGAAGAACCACAAGTAACTGGTGATTCCAGCATGAACGTTGACGTGGTTTTCATGAACAAAATGTTGGCTCGAATGGATGTACTGGACAGGAAGATGGATGCATTGTTAAGAGGATTTTCGGCGAAATCACATAGATAATAATTTGTCGACACGTTTTGAACCAACCAGTGTGGTTCATCGTCAGGACAAGTTGAAGAGCCAGATCCAGCTTATCATGTTAAATAGTCTGAGCAGAGATTACAACGGCTAGTTAACATGATAAGATGGATCTGGTTCTTCAACTTGTCCTCACAATGAACCACACTGGTTGGTTCGAAATGCATCGACAAATGATTATCTATGTGATTTCACCGAAAATCCTCTTAACAATGTTATGGATCACAGAAGTCTAAATTCCTTAATTAAAGATGGATGCACTTGAGGCAGAGAATGTTGAACTTAGTGAGAAGTTCAACGAGCAGGGAGTGTTGAGAAATCCAGGGCATCATGAATTAGGTGATTCCTATTGATTAGTAACTTCTTGTGAGTATTGTTTCTTCATTAGATTAGGATCATCTATTTTCTTAAGTTATTAGTGTTCTTCTTCATCAAACAACTACTAATGCATGAACATAAATAGACAAGAGGCACAAAAATGTAGGCTATGAGTCAAGGCCAAAACCTCTCATTCTTTGAGATGAAAACTCGCACAAATTCTTCTTATACATATTCCAATTGATGAATACCAGGACCAAGACCCTTGACTTATTAGCCATTCCAAGACCAAACACTAGTTATATTGACTCTCTTCTCCTTCCTCTTCTCAATTCCTCTTTCATTTGACCTTCTCAAAACTGAGAATAATAAGATACTCACCAAACTGTGATATCAACGAATTGAGGTGGCACCGAGGCTGAACCGAATCATAGCACATAATGAGCACTGCACTTCAATTGAACTATGGTCTCCTATCGAACTGTATCTTATATACCCTTGATAGAAACTTCGTTACCGAAATGTGATTCTTTAATATCTGAGTATATCACAACAATCTCTTTTCCAAACTACATAGGTATCTAAACTTGTTACTATACCTGTTCACCTGAGAATCATAAAGGTATATTTGAAATCCTTCACTGTACCCTTATTTGATCTTCTGATGATGTCCAAATTCGTTACTATCACTGTTCATCTAAAATTCAGAGATGTATCTGAATTTTATTCTATGTGGAGATCCAAACTCTATACTGTGACTACCCATCCAAATTGAGAGTGAGATCCAAATTTCTAAACTGTGTAAAATGTGAATAACTTTTACTCATATATATAGTGGTCTACCCAAATATATCAGCTGACATCACCTCAATGAAGGGATGTGTCTCTAAATATGTGAGCCAACATGTTCCATTTACATCATTTGGAGGCTTCCTTAAAGAGGAGGACTATGCTTGTCTCTGGAGGGCTATTTTACAATCCTATAGACTATAATACATTTGTAACATGCCTTTGAAGGGCTCTTCATACATGACATTAATTATTTTGACAAATCCTAAAGGCTCATAATGGGAGCCATTTAAAAATAAAATCTCTTACTCATGAAACCCATGAAGCAAGCAAATAATAATTTTATTGTCTTCTTTACATCATTTACAAAAATCATACTTACAAGTCATTATGAAAACCAAACCTAGTTACACTTTTCAACACTCCCACATAACTAGGGAGGTATTCATAATGGTACTTGGTCATTCTCAATATGAATAATTTCTCATAAGAAGAATCAAATTGGTAATCCATTTGTATAGAATCATATCAACAAACATTGTTACATAGCAAGGCCTTAACTAACAACTCTATCTCTCCACAAGGTCTGAGCTCAATGTTGGTGAGACCAATGATTTATAGACACTCTCATCATTTTCTCTCCTAGAACATACCCCACCCAGGTTCTCATGGTATGTTCCATGAGGACTATTCTTACCTTGGACTCCCCAACCCTCCAAGAATATTTCTCCTCCATGACTACTCTTATCTTGGATTCCCTATCTCATCCTAAAAGAGTATCAAATGTCAACTGATTACCCAATCCTCTCATTTTGTCTTCCGAAGTGAAGACCAGAATGATGTGTTTATCACTCCCTCTCAATTAGGGAGGACATATCTATTCCAATAAAGGAATGTACTCATTCCTACATAAGGAATGTACCTAAGCTCCCTCTTGGCTTAGGAATTTCAAAGTTTCTTCCAAGTAAGAAACTTGTTTCCAAGATCCATCTTAATTATGGACCTACAACATCTCTTCAAATGGAGATGATAGGACAACCAGTTGCTTGAATAACTCCTTCCTTCGATGTCATGAATTTATTTGTCACTGAGTCTCCATCTTTTGAGACTTCTTCATAGGGCATAGACTATCCATCACTTTCGTAATTCCTTCATCAAAAAGTGATCCATCAATCTACATCTAGCCTTGCTTCATGTCATGTTGCCTAATTCATACCATCTTCTTCAGAAGGATCTTATGTCCTTCTAAATGCTCCTCAGGAAGGTATCCTAGTTCTTCCTTTTACAGTCTTGCATAAGCCCATCCAAATATCTTTCCAAAATCAAGAAATGAACACTTAAATCAAAATTACCTTTGTGATGGCATTTCATCATGACATCTTCCAGTTTGCATCAACATCCTACATACATGTTGACATATCTCTTAAAAATATCAACTCTTAAGGGTCTCCATATTTTCAGACTTCCATTAGATTCTTCATATATTTCTAGGAGATTTCCTAGTCAAATATTCTTCATCTTAGATGTTGAATGCCTTCTTCCATGGTTGCATAGTCTTATGATGCCTTCATTTCTTCTTCACACATGACATTTACAAGAACTTCCAATCAGAGTTCTTCCAATTGTTTTTGATTACCTCATATTCCATATGAGGATATATTATGTTAATTTTATCTAGTGTGACACATGCCTTTCGACATCCTTTTAGAGGAGGAGATCCTTTTACTTTGATCATGCTTCTCAATATATAGACATGATCCAAGTTACCTGCAACCATACAACATGACTTTATAATATCGAATACAAGCATACATACCCCTTTTACCTTTAGGCCATTTAGGCTTCTTTCAACATCTTACTTGATTAAAAAAAAGCTTCAACCCCTTGATACACTTCATCTCTTATGTCATCATACCATCGTCCAATGAATTCCACAAGTGGAGTTCCTGATGAAACACTTACTTCCTCTCTAGATCGATGAACCCTCCAATGAGGATTCCATCAGAGAATCTTGGGGATCTTGCATATCCCTATCCAACAGAGGTTTCCTTTTGATGTATGACGAGCCTTCTGCTGGATTCCTTAAATGTCGAATGAGGTTCCCAAGAGCTATTTCCTTCATATTTGACTGCCATGGATTTTGTTCCAGCTTTCCTTCATGATTGCCTATGGTGATGTCACAAGCTCCTTCTTCAAATGCTTTTCCTCTTTCAACATCCTCCATTTCTTTGGTGAAATGGACTTCTTCTATATCTTCCTTGTTATTTCCCTTCTTCAACCTAGGACAATCTTTCCTATAATTCTCATAGCATTGAATCTTAGCTATGTTAATATTTCCTTTTGAAAAATGTTTGAATATTTTTTCCCTCAACCCATCTTCTTTTATATTTCATAGAAACTACAAGTTGTCGAATGGGATACATTTCTTATATCCATGGAAATTTGTTACTTTATCCTTCAATTAGTGTATTTAGAATGATGGCGATCATTTCCTTATCTAAAACCATCTCTTCCATATCTTGCAGTTTGAGATCTTATGAAGATAACCGTTCATCCTTTGATATCTTCAATATCGCATCTTTAGAGAGTAGTTTTACCAACTTCTCATATGTATATTTTGATGTCTCCAATATTTTTATATAGGCAATGAGCAGACCTTTGACTGAGTCATAAGAATCCCTTGAGAACTTTGATCCCTTTCCATGTATTTAGACAATGCTTGACCTTCAGATAGTTTGGAGACTTTGCAATGACTTCACTTTCTTTGAGGACTATGTCTATCCTCCTTTTCCATGCAAGGAAGTTATATGACCCAACCAACTTATAGCTCTCCTTGCAAAATGAATTCATTTTATCTAATTTAGATTATAGAATAAAATATACTTACTTCACAAGAGAAGATGAAATATTCAACTTGATCTTTTTGATGGTGGTTGACGAAGATGCATTAGTGCCCTTTTGGCTGATTTTCTTCCAAATGAAATCCCATGTTCCATAAAAAGGAGAATTCCCCTTTTATGATTACAACGCCTCTTGATATATAGCCCTTTGTTGATGATGATTGAAGAGGATGCCTTGATGTTTCCTCGGATGATCTTCTTCAAGGATAAGGGAGGGTTCCTTGCTTCAATGAGAGGAACTTGTATTATAGCCTTTAGAGGATTATGATAATACCTTTAGCCTTCTAGCCTTCATTGAGATACTTCAACTTCCTTGGTGGTGAACGAGTGCAGGTTAAACATGATTCTAGAGTTTTGAGTTTCTCCGAGATGATGTGATATTTTCCCTTAAAGTGATCTTCTTGGATATCTATACTTTGGGCTACTTTGCTTTGCACATCTTCTTCAACTTGATGTGGGTCTTTATGGTCTTTTGATTATGACTATAGGATCCAATTTTTTAGTCTAGTCTTATAGTTGCCTTGATTTGCAGATCTATTTACCTTAAGTAGAAATAAGGCTTTGGCTTTGATTATTTTGATTGATGATCCCAAGATTTCTTCTGAAGTAGACCTTTCTTCTTTCATCTAATGTTTGATTCTTCAATGAAGATATTTTAACTTTTTCTTTGATATCCTTAAATTTTTTTGATGCCATTATTGAAATCTGATCCTTGAGTCTCTCTTTGATTACATGCCATTTTCTTGACTTTGACACCTTAACTCCGATACCATGTTAAGAAATCTAGGGCATCATGAATTAGGTGACTTCTCTTGATTAGTAACTTCTTGTGAGTATATTTAATTATTTAGATTAGGGTATTCTATTTTCTTAATTTATTAATGTTATTCTTGATCAAACAACTACCGATGCATGAACATAAATAGACAAAAGATAAAACCTAGGCTATTAGCCAAGGCCAAAGCCTCTCATTCTTTGAAAGGAAAAGCCACAAAAATTATTCTTCTAGAGATTTAAATTGATGAATACCAAGACCATGACCCTTGACCTATTAGCCACTCCAAGACCAAGACACTACTTCTCTTGACTATCTTCTCCTTCATCTTCTCGATTCCTCTTTCATTTTGACCTTCTTAGAACTAAGCATAATGAGATAGTCACCAAACTGTAATATCAATGAACTGAGGTGGCAACGAGACTGAATTGAATCATATCAAAGAATGAGCACTTTACCTCAACTTAACTGTGGTCTCTATAATGCACTAAAACTTCTATACCCTTGACAAAAAATTCGTTACCAAATTGTGCTTCTTTGAGATCCAAATATATCAAAACAATCTCTTGTCCGAACTACATAGGTATCCAAACTTGTTACTGTGCCTAGTCACCCAAGAATATCATAGGTATATCTGAATTCCTTCATTGTACCATTATCTGATCTTTTAAAGTGATTTTCGAACTTGTTACTCTCACTATTCATCTGAAATTCAAAGATGTATATGAACTGCCTTCTCTATGGAGATTTGAACTATATACTATTACCACCCATCTGAATTCAGAGTGAGATCTGAATTTCCAGACTGTGTAAAATGTGAATATATTTTACACACACACACACACACACATATATATAGTGGTCTTCCATATATATAATCTGAAATGACCTCAACAAAGGGATGTGTCTCTAAATAGGTGAGTTGACATGTGGAATTCACTTCATTTGGAGGTCAACCTGAAGAGGAGGATTATGCTAGTCTTTGGAGGGATATTTTACAATACTATAGACTAGAATACATTTGTAAGATGTCCAAGAAGGGCTCTTCATACATGACATTAATTATTTTGACAATTCCTGAAGGCTTACAATGGGATCCATATAAAAATAAAATCTCTGACTCATGAAACCCATGAAGCAAGGCAATAATAATTTTATTTTCTTTTTTACGTCATTTACAAAAATCACACTTACGTGTTATTATGAAGACTAAACCTAGTTACACTTTTCAATAGGGAGAAAATTATGAAGACCTAAAGATGTGATATGAGTTTCTTAAATGGAGATATGATCAAACCGTGAATGAAGTCAAGCAACTTGAAGCTGCGAAGGATCAAGGCATGGCTGAGATCACAAAATTGCAAAAGGGACCTTTTAAAGCCTTGAACAAGATTGTGATTTTGAATAAAGAAGTGGGGCAAGGTTAGATTGGAGGAGATTCCCACATCAAGATAAAGGAACCAAATTCTTATGATGGAATGAGAAGCACCAAAACGCTTGGAAACTTTATGTGGGATATGGAGCAATACCTTCAACAGTTGGAGCTTGCATCAGAAGAGGCCAAGGTGAAGGTTGCTTCCCAATTCCTTATGAAGGATGCCAAGCTGTGGTGGATGCAGAGAGTGGATCATATTTCCCATGGTGATGTTATGTACATCTCTACTTGGGAAGAAATTAAGGAAGCATTGTTGGTTCATTTCAGCCCACAAGACAAAACGTGGGATGCGCAAACAAAGATTAAGTACATCAATAAAATCTGAATTCTACAAGCATATCAATGGGAATTTGTGAGTGTGATCTTCGAGTTCCCTGAAATGAAAGAGAAAGACAAGGTTTCAACTTCATCATTGGATTCAAACCTTGGGCATGTAATGAGGTGAAGCGAAAAAGGATCAAAACACTTGAGGAGGCATTTTCTAGAGTTGATAGGTTGGTAGACCATCATGAAGAAAGCGTAAAAGACAAGGATAATTTTGATAAGAGAAAAAGCTTAAAGAGAAGATGAGGCAAAGATATGTGGTAAACCAAAGGTAAAGAAACCTTTTAAGTGTTATTTGTGTGAAGGTGACTATACGGTGAAGAATTTTCCTTCAATACCAATGGTCACAGTTATTAAGTAGTCAGATGGAAAGAAGAAAGAGGTACCAATGGTTGGGATGATGCAGATTTTGGATGTTGCACTAGTGACAAAAGTTTTCCCAAATTGTGATCCTAAAATAAACAATATGGAGTATGTTGAGATGAAGGTTGGATAGGGAACATTGCTCACCATGTTGGATAACAGTGCAACTCATAGCTTCATGAGAGAAAAGGAAACAACGAAAGTTGGGTTGAAGTTCATTCCAACTCCATCTCCTCTCAACGTAGTGAAATCTCCACAAAACCAAGTGATTGGAGTTGCAGAGGATGTGGAAGTGAATATTGGTGAATGGCTCGGAAAATTTGACTACACAATCATGCATATGGATGATTAAGAAGTAGTTTTGGGGATAGAATTCAAGAAATAATTTGAAGAAATGATCATGCCATATGTGAGGAAGTTGTATATTTATAGTGGAAGGGAAGATGTACCATTGAGTGTCCCAACCATGGAAGCCATGAAGGGTGAATGGAAGATAACATCGATGGGTGTGGAATAATATCAATGAAAGAAATAAATCTATGAGAGATTGAACCAAAAGGAGGAAAAACTCATGGATCAGAAAAAAAACATCAGATCATTATCTGATAGTGTTCTAGACTTGACAGGTAGACTAGAGGTAGTGGAAGGGTGCAAGGAAGCAAAATCCAAGAACTTCTGAAAGGAAGACCAAGAGGCATACATGCAGAGGTTAGAGGAGGAGGATGTGAACACTTGGATTTAGATGTTGGAGCAAGATTAAGATGGAGATGGAAGGCCATTAGCCTTTCCATGCCCACCATCTTTCTGAATTTAGAATGGAGGATGGGCTCATTGTCATCTGCTCAAGGAAATGAGACCCTTTGAAGTGATGAATAGAAGATGCGGTGAGACAGATTGGAGGATCATGTGACAATAAGATGCGATGAAAATTGTGATGATTCTAGATGCATGCGTTCTTGTGGAGGATATGCTACATTGGATTAACTACCCAACTAGTCACCATCATGAGGGGTACCAACACATGATGTTCTTGTAGAGTTGCAATGAGATATGGGCATCAAGCAGGTCATAGGTAGAGTTATCTAGTTGTGATAACAATGGACTTCAAAAAATGATTTTGTTGGGATGGTGTTGTCAAGGAAAATAATTTTTTTAAAATGGGAGAAAATGTTAGGGCCTCAATTTGGAACTACAACCAACAGGAACCCCTGACCATTCATGGACATGTGGAGAGGAGAAAAAACACAAGTTAAAACCGAAGTTTGGTGACGATCACATGATGGGTGTGCATGCACATGGAAGGGCACCAACTGAGACAATTATAAAGTTGGTATTAACTTGGAAAACACATGCATGAATGTGACTTGGAAAGGCGCATGCTCACATGAAGGTGGGATGCTCAGCCCCAACCAGACGAGTTGGACATAGTAGGTGTGTTTAACCAAATGACCACATCGGGAAAGTGAGCGAGTGATGTGTGATGATCATGTTTGGGTGAGTTCATGTCTTATAGCAGCCAAGTTGGTGGACCTACGTCTAAGGGCGTCCCCACACCAAGGTGGGGTGTTCGGTTGCCGAGTCATGAGGGGTAAGCGATGAACGAGTTGCAGTGACACGACATGCAGACAAAGGGAGGACCAATGACAATGATGTGTGGTTGAAGCAATGAAGAAATGGTAGTTAGTGTGTAGACTAAGGAAAGGCACACCTTTCCATAAGGGGCAACCAACTTCCCACTGGTAGGTCAAACCAGGGCATGCTCACCCACGAAGGGGTGTTCACCCATATGTTGGCAAGTCAGTCAAGGTGTTCAAATACTTTAGCAGGCTCGATCAAGAGAACAAGGGGTGTCAACCACACACACATGGAAAGCATATAAGTAGAAGTGTCAAGTGAGGACTTGGGGCATCATTTGATCAAAACAACGAAGAAGTTCGACCAAAACATAAGCGAACTATAGGGGCATGAGCCTAGCAATATTTGCAACTGTAGGAGAGAGAGAAAACTTGCTAAGGAGGATAGGGCTAAAAGTGAAGGATTCTTGTGTATAAAAAGAAGGTGCATGGCGATTTTTACTACATGAAGGGCCGGACGTTGGTCTTATTTCTGTAAAGCAAAGTTTTGGGTTTCTCAGTGGTGTGTTAACGTTGAGTTGGGAAGGCTTGGTTGAAGAGATTTGTGTGCACTGCGATAGGTAGTGGCACACAAATGTTGTGGATTTATAAATTATGGAGGCAACATTGTGTTGTGGGCCAGGTTGACCAATTATAAACTTTGTACAAGTATTTATAAATTGGGGAATTTGAAAGGGAGTTCCCCGCACCATATAAATCTATGTACATTGATATTTTATAGTTATGTTTTGTGGTTTGAATTCTGCTGTAATATAATTAAAACAAGAACACTTGAAAAGAAAATAAACTAAGTGTTGGTGGTTGGTGTAGCCCAAAAGCTTTACTAGTGGTGAAACGAAAGAGTTGGTCGGTTTCGCACAATGCCCATGGTAGACTTAGAGTCACCACTACCATGGGGCCAGGACACTTGGAAACACATGATATTCCTCATCAACAATGTTTATGTTTCGTTCAACCTAGCATCTTTATCATAATTCTATGATCTTGACGTCCATATAAAGGAACAACCATCCATAAAAATGCATGGCTAACCAATCATTGCAATTGATATTCTAATATGATGCCCTTCTTGTACAAGGTTCATTCAACCATTCTTCCATCATATGTCTTCATGCATGTAGCTATACATGTAACCCCCTCTACATCATTATCATTCTAGGTTTTCCTTGGATTACCCATTACCACACTTTGAAATTACATCTTTGGTTTTTCTATAGATGACCATCAACCATCAAATCTCAAGTGGTTTCTTTTTACCACAAACATCACATCAAGATGAAGTAGTTTATGTTGAACATTAACAATGCACTGCCTTAATGGTTTTTAGATGATCATGAATCTTCATATTAGGTGGTTTCTAGTTGACCATAAACTATACACTAGATCAACACAATATATAGATTACCACAAAATTTATGGGAGTACACTTTCCTCATCAAAATCACATTTTATTCAAGTGCATAAAATTTTCATATTCACTCACAGATAAACCAGGTACATACTCAAACATGACACCATAGACTTGTTTACAAATATAATGTGTGACACTTACAACTCACAAAATTTGAAGTTTGATTGTTCATCATCATTTATTTTCCTCTCCTGCCATGTTCACTGTTGATCAATGTTTCTTCCTTGCTGCATCTAGGATCATATTAGGCACTCTCCTACATTTCATAGCTTTTAAATATTTCTATCTCTCTAATGCATTTATTTTTAACGCAAATTACAAGTTTCCTTTATCTGTTAATGATGATTGCACATTGCATATCAAGTCTCACATCTACCCCTTAGATGGGTTGGCACTCGAATAGGTGGCTCGCCCTCTTTGAATTATCATAGATCTAAATTAAAAATTTCCAACATATATCTCACCTTAATAAATCACCTTACACACTTATGTTTCTTATGTTGATAGACTCACAAATAACCTTGCTTTGATAAGAAATCAAAAGAGCAATGATAACACAGAGAGATAATAGAAGTGTCTTAATGAGAGATTTTATTAATTGAAGCCCATACACAAAACACACAATAGAGTATCATTTTATAGTAATGGGATTTCTCACTAGCCTAACCACAACACCTTGAAGAATGAATGAATTAGCAATATTTCTCTCTCTCTCTCTCTCTCTCTCTCT